>JADRCD010236770.1:0-94216 GCA_019843815.1 Montemys delectorum
TTTTTTGGGGGGGGGGGGGGGGAAGGGGGAGTAATAGGGTTTGTTATGGCATTATGATGCACATCTGTTTTACTTGGCCCTCTTCCCTCTCAACTCCTCCATTTTATTGCACTCCCAATCTCCCCCTAAGACATTGTTTTCATGCCATGCGAGTTTCACCACTGTTTCTCTGCCATCCCCAATCCTTTCTTTGCTTTTCCAATAATTAATGTATATTTATTTCATGTTCATTCATGTTTTCTCTACATGTATGTCTCTGCAAAGGTGTTGGATCCCTTGAAATTGGAGTTACAGGCAATTATGAGATGCCTGCCATGTGGGTGCTGGGGAATGAATGTAGGTCATCTGGAAGAGCATCCAGTGCTCTTAACCACTGAGCCATCTCTCCACTTCTAGCCCTCCAGCCATTTCTTAACCCCCCCCTCAACCTTTTTTTTCTAATTTTGTGATGTGTAATCCTTCCAAACTTTTATACATATACATTAGTATCTAGGATCTGCATATGACAGAAACATACTGTTTTTATTCCATATTTGGGATATTTTGGGTGACACAATACTTTCCAGCAGCATTCATTTTGCTGTAAGTGGCCTGATTTTATTTTTATAGTAATACTACATGTTCAAATCTACTTGGCTATTGATAGACATCTGGTCTTGTTTGGCTTCTTAACTATTGGGCTTAGAGCAACAATGAATACGGATGTGTAAGTATCTCTGTGGTAGGACTTAGAGTCCTTTAGGTGTATATACATGAGTGCTATCAGTGGGTCATATAGTAATTCTATAGTTGTGTGTGCGTGTGTGTGTGTGTGTTTGTGTGATTTTTGAGAAATCTCCAAACTTATTCCCATAATGATGTCACCTATTTACATTTCCACCAACAGGGAAAGGGGCTATTCCTTTCCTGTCACCAGATTTTGTTAGTTTTCTTGAGGTCAACTTTTTTGACAGAAGTTAAGTGAATCTCAAACCTGTATTACTTTGTATTTCCTGGGTAGCTAAGGTGTTGAAGGCTTTGAAAACATTTATTGGCTCACTGTACTAACTGAATCCTCCTCTTCTTCCTGTTCTTCCTCCTTCCGCTCTACTTCCTCCTCTTCTCTCTTCCTCTTCCTCTTCCTCCTGTTGCTTCTTCTTTGAGGCGGAGTTCAATGTAGCCCAGGATGGCCTCAAACTCATTAGGTGGTCAAGGATGAGTCTGAATTTACGACCCCCCATAAGTTAGGTACCAACATATGCAGGGGTTTTGTTTGTTTGTTTGATTTCTGCAGAGCTGAGAATCGAGCTCAAGGTATAATGCAAGCTGGACAAGGGTTCTGCTAACTACACTCTATCCCTAGCTTTGGACTTCACTCTTAAAGAATATTCTGTTTGGCTGCTTGCCTCATCTATTGATTGGAGGATTTTTTTTTTTAACAGTTCTTTACTTTAGGTAACAGTCCCCTGTCTGAAGTGCTGCTGTCGGGGATTGTTTCTCATTCTGTAGCCTGTCCCTTCACTCTGTTAATGGTTCCCTTTGTCATACAGAAGCGTTTTAATTTTGTGCAGCCCTATCTGTCAGTTCTTGTCTTGGGAACCTAGGGTACAGAGCTTCTTCAGTGGGATCACCGATGGTGACTACACTGAAGGAAAATGGTGAGGAAAAAAGAAACACATGTTGACTTTGGAGACTTCTTTGATGATATTTGGTCTAATCACCATGAAGCACAATGCTAATCATAATAGCTAAATAATTAATTTACAGCAGATTAATGATAATCCTATGATTGGTAATTCTTGATCATTTGCCGAATATACACACTGAAATGGAAGAGATACTGGTAAAATTACACCTAGTGTATTAAATGGTAGCTTCTGATGCTGAGTATGCACTAGGGAGTGTTGTATGGAGTGTCCCTTCTTGTTGGACAAGACTAAAACAACACTATGACCTACTTAAATTATAACAATGCTGTTTAAGATCTTGGTAGCATCCTGAACCAAATCAAGATACACATGACTATCAAATACTTATGCAAGACAATGTAATTTTAACTTACCATGTAACTGACTCCAACATATTATAAAATTGCCTTCTATATGCTGCATGTAATGGGTATAAAATGAACAAGGTATAGTCTGTGATTGGGTGACCATTTAACCAAACTTTTGACACTGGATTTTCAAGAAGCTTGTCACAAAATGAAGAACTAGAAAATAAATGGAAATGGGACCAATAGTTCATGCGTGTAAAGAATTGGGAGTAATTTTTACAATTTTCTTTAACCCTCAGAAAATCTTATAGAGCAAATGCTGTTATTGTGCCTTTTGATAGATAAGGACCTAAGCCATAGAGAGATGATCTACCATCCCAAGGTCACAGAGCTGCATATATATATATATATATATATATATACACACACACACATATATATGATTACGTACAATATATAAATATATACTTATATATAATAAATTATATATACTTATATGTAATTTAAAATTGTATATATATGTGCATATATGTGTATATATATATGTGTATATATACACATATATATATATACATATATATATTTATATAATTTCAAATTGTTTTTAAAAAAAGAATATCAGACGTTTGGAGAGTAATAGGCCCACAGTCTAAATAAGCCTTGCTACCAGTTCAGGAGCCAGACCATGATGCTTCAGACACTACAGTAGGCGTGTCCTTTCTGCCAACGTTTTATGCACAATGAGCCCATTGAGCCACAGATGTCATCTGACAGGGGTGAAGAAATGAAAGTTTGTACACCACTTCCTTTGGTCTTTTACCTACCAAGCAAAATATATTAGACTGTGACCATACAAGTTATAGTAAAAGACATAGCTGTCTGAAATACCCACTGATATGAATAGATAACAAAACCTAGTTTATCTATATAATAAAAATTATTAAAAGGGATAATACACAGATGTAAACTGTTTTGTGAACAGATCTTATAAACATTTGAATTAAAAAAAAACAATCTAGTGCCAAAACACTATGAGCATGATTTCACTTATATGTAATGTCTAGGCAACAGAAGTCCACGGAAATAGAAAAGATGTTAGTGGTTCCCTAGGGCTGGGAGAACTGAGGAGAGGGGGTTTGACTAACAAAGCTATTTTGTTTCCTTTGTACGTGATGAAATAGTTCAAACTGAAGTGAGACATTAAAAAAAAAAAAAAAGAGTATGTATTTGTGTGCAGTATTAGCTTGTGTGCACACATTCACCTGTGTGTCTTTATATGCATGCATGTGGAAATTAGAGCTTGACATCAGGAGACTTCCTTGATTGCACAAAGCTACGTTTCTGAAATTGCCAAACTACAGCGACATGAGACTGAAGCTAGGTGATAGAATTTCAAGTCCTAAATTCTGAATTACTATGCTGTGCCACCATTAGTTATTAAATTATTCTGTTTTCAAGCAGTATATGGAGAGTAGAGCTAATCTAACAGGCTGAGTTTTGGAAACATTTTTCAAACAGTAAAGACAAAACCTGCAGCTGGTCTGATGGACAAGAACTTTTCCACCAAGGACCCTTTCATGTATACCTTTCAACAAGAGGCTAACACAAATCTACCTTGTTTAGTTAGCTAAACAATACTGCACACCCACCATGTTGAGTATAGACTTTCAACTAACAGTCATGTCTTTGAGCCATTGCCAGTCTGATTGAATTGAGAATGCAAATTATGATTTTATATGACATGCTAATAAACATCATGTGGATGACGGGGGGGGGGGGGGGGTGCGGAGAATCCCTTACCAGAACAGCTCATGAGGCTATTCTTTTTTTTTTTTTTTTAAGATTTTTTTATTAGATATTTTCTTTATTTACATGTCATATGATTTCTCCTTTCCCAGTTTCCCCTCCAAAACAAACAAACAAATAAAAACAAAAACAAATCCCTGTTGCCTCCCCCCTCCCTATGCTTGCCACCCCACCATCTCCCACTTATTGGCCCTGGCATTCCCCTACACTGGGGCACAAAACCTTCACAGGGCCAAGGGCCTCTCCTCCCATTGATGATCATTCTTAACTAAAGGGAGTTAAATATCAGAGCTACTGGAGCCTGCATGCTTGAGAGACTTATTAGAAGTATCAATACAAAATAAAAAGTAAATATAAAACTTCCTAATGCCTAAATGCTCATATTCTAACTCTGACCACTGCCCTGCCATTTTGCCTCCCTCAAATTCTTTGTTCTCCATTAGTACAGGATGAATTCATTTGGTGGTATGTTACACAGAAACCTGTTCTGTCTATTGTAGAATCCCTTGAGTTAGTTCCTTACATTATATTCCTTAGGTGTTTCCCTTGCAACTGATCTGTGGTTCCTTTACCTAACTCTTCATGGCTTGAACACACCAACTTGTCTCAAAAGCCTCCTATTGGCCATTCCTGGTACCCAATCTGAGTTACGTGTTCTCAAGTTGTGTGTTCCTACTTCTACTTATATTGACTGTATTGTATAGATCATGATCTCCCAAGAAGAAGGGAACCTTTAATAATTTGTATGCTCTGTTCCTAGAGTCTGATGACTGCTAGACTGATGACTGCTAGAACAATAGATGTTCACTAAACATATTGTTGCAGGAATTTCTGAAGGAGCTAATATCTATGTATGGAAAGGGTAAAGTGTTAGAAGGTTGACAAGATGGTGCCTTATCCTAGCTAGGGAAAAGTGCAGGCAATGAAACAGAAGACACTCTGTTTTTACTGTAATCCATCTGCCAGTTAGAAACTGAGATTAATAAGCTATTTTCTAGTGCATTTCTGAACAAGCCCAGAAAGGTGCTATCTTGCAAAAAAGAAATGATGCTAAAAATGTTGCTGGGTGAAATTTTGCAGAGTGAGCTGTTGGTTATTCATGTCGTACATAGAATAGCACAGCAGATGCATTCTAACATAGATACATAGTTCCTATAATTTTAGTAGCAGAAATGGAAAGGAGGCTATGATACACATTTTCATCTTCTTTGTGCATTTAAAAGGACATCTCATCCACTTTAAATGCAGACGGACTAGACAATGAAAAATGCATGAGTCTCAGGAAAAAATGGTGCTGCTCAAAGCTGAATACCTGTTACAACAGAGCTTGTACTCATAAATACTGACATGCCTATTATCAACAGCATTGTGCTGTGTTAAAGATACAGAATTTAGAATTGGGGGGTGGGGGAATAAGCCTCTGGTAAAAATTAACATTCAAAGTAATAAGATTAAAAGTAAAGTATAAATTCTAATCTGTTTCTTTCTTTTAGTCATAAGATTATGTTCTTTTAAAAGGTATCAAGAATGTCAACACAGCATTACATAATCATATTGCTCTGTAATTTTTTTCATGAGAGTGGAATAATTATACCATCATCTTGAATTAGAACAAATCAACCTTCCTGCTGAGGTATCTTTCATTCTCAAAATGAGTCTCAGGCAAGTTTCATCAGATTTGAGTCAGTACATGCATTCAGAGATGCATATATAAAGAATACTGAAGCATATGGGTTGGTGTAAAAGCAATATTACTTGGATGCGGGAGAAGCATCTACTAACTTCTTTGATAAGATTGCAGACCATTGACCCTGAGAAGCTCTTGGCTAAAAGGTTTGGCCTGTAATTGAGGATCAGTAGAATTCTACATAAAGAGATTATTAAGCCAGAAACAAATGCATGCACTGAGAGGTTTGACACTGACTAGGATTTCTTTCTTTCAAATCTGAATTCCTGGGCTGAATCTATTTATTGGCTCTGTGGTATCATTTTGAATTGTGTTTGCCATTAAGTAGAGAAAATCAAGTAAGCCACAGGAGATCTTCCTGTTATGTATCTTTGATGGACTAAGTATGGGAAATATTTGAACTTTAGTGTAACAGGATAAGTCATGGATAATTTCAGTGTTTATAATTCGACAATCCTAATATGAAGGCATTTCTCAAAGAGAAAATAATCAGAGTCTTTATTCTGATGATGAAGATTTGATTTGGTCCTGGGAACTTGGCTTCATGTTATTTTTCCCCAAGAAAGGAAGAGAAAGCATGAAGGAGAAAGTTGGAACTTTCCAGCCCTGTCAGGTCAATTATGTAAGTGCCATGATTTTTGACTATTTCCCACTTTGGGCTTAAGATCCTTTGTGTAAAATAAGGGTATATACCTCTTCTACAATCCAGATATAATACAGCTGACATATTCCATCTGCTACCTTAAACCTTCCCCAGCTCAGAAGCTGGGCTGTTCTTAGCTGTATAATCCAGCCATTTTGCTTACCTGGACCTTTTGCTCTATTCATTACCTTCTTGAACAGCTTCTTGACCCAGGCTGCCCCTCTTGGTTGGCAGCTCCTCTCTCACTCTCCCATCCCACCTCTCCTCACACGGTACCTAACCAATGGACAGAAGCTGCTGACTCCTGTGGTTGAATTACGGAAAAGTTGGAAGAAGTTGAGGAGAAGGGTGACCCTGTAGGAGGACCAGCAGTCTCAATTAACCTGGATCCCTGAGATCTCTCAGATACTGGACCACCAACCAGGCAGCATACACCAGCTGATAAGAGGCCCACAACACACATACAGCAGAGGACTGCCAGGTCTGGGTTCAGTCAGAGAAGACATACCTAGCTCTCAAGAGACTAGAGGCCGCAGGATGTTTGGAGGTCTGGTGGAGTGAGTAATTGGGGTGGGTGATGGGGGTGGGATCATCCTTGTGAAGACAGGGGGCAGGGCGGAGGTATGAGATGTGGAACAGTTGGAGGATGGACCAGGAGGGGAATAAAATCTGGACTGTAAATATATATATATATATATATGTATATATATATATACATATATATATATATTAAAAATATATTTTAAAAAAGAAAAGAAAAGAAATAAAGATTACAGTGTTAAACTAAAAAAACAAATGTAGATAGTAATCTATATCCCCGAAGGTCATCATGAAGACTTAACAAGGCAGTTCATATAAACTGCTTCCTGTGATGTCTGACTCATGGGAAATACTCAGTACAACAGCTTCCCCCATGTGGAGTCCATTTGGGAGTACCAGCTCATCAATTACTTAGAGCTATCAACCTATATGATTGTTCTTATACTTTCAGAATATTGCTAACATGTATCTCGAGTTAATTGCTCCAATGACTAATAAATATATCCTCAAACTTATAAGAAAGCCTTTGGGATTTTTGTCTTTTAGAAAGTCAGAGATAACAGCAGAAGAGGGAGGAAAGGAGGGAGGGAGGGAGGGAGGGAGGGAGGGAGGGATTGAAGGATGAAAGGATGGAAGGAGGGAGAGGGGGGCTTCGGGGGAGGCTACTTAACAGGTTTTCAGCAGGAGCTTCACTAGTTCTCATGCTCCCTAACATCTTCTTGGAGAGCAGAGAGGGAATGTAACCTTTTAGGATGACTGTTACTGTTTGCTTTGTGCATTTTAAATGATTTTGACATTTTTCATTTCAAAATGCTTTTAGCTTTGCATTTTGAATTATGTTAGTGAACCCTGGGGCCAAAAGGCAAACATTTAACTTTGAAATACACTGAATGAACAAAACCAAAGGCAGCATACAGACAGACTGGCTCACTGCATCTTAACATAAAAACCAGCATCAGATTTCTTTATTTTATTCCACATGTAACACATTCCTATCCATGAAGTAAAAGGAAATTATACTCCTCCAAGTGCCAAATTCCTCTGCACACTGTGAAAACTCACTTGAGAAATGTGTCATCAACCACGATCACGGCTTATGCCTTTACTTGCAAGAATGTGCAGGGGACACAGCTAAGTAGCGAAGTCTCGCCTCCTTGTAGAGGACTCAGTACCTGGCTTTTGCCCCCAAGCAAAAGAACCCTCTGTTCAGAGGCTTGTAGACACTCTTTTAAATTTTCTTTGCACCAAGAGATGACTGCAATTTCTCTGCTTTATTGATATGAATAATAAATCAAATCAACAAATCATATCAATCATTTATTGATATGAATGAAGGAGTTATTTTATTTAAACATTTTTTTACAGATTGCCTATAACAAAACATAAAAATTATGTCAAATAATTTAATGTGTGTAGCATGGGTGGAGAAAAAAATTTTTGTAGAGGGAAGGACCTCCTGTAGGAATAAAAATTGGGTATTTATTTTAATTAAATGTTATAATGACTGGGAAGAAATCAATTTATTGAAATTTCTAAAGCATGGATAAATAAAACAAAATTGGGAAATTTTCTTATTGTCACTCCAGGCTCAAGTTGAAGAGGTGTAAGAAATAACCCAAAGGGTGGGATCTCCAAAGACTCTTTAGAATCTAACGGGACAGAAGGAAGGACCAATGGAGTGCTGTCCACAGAGGATGTTTAAAGATGGAGGAGGCTAATTAAACTGATGGCTATCAACATTTACATCAATCATTTACTACCTTTTCTGTTCATCCAGTAAATGTTTATTGAGTATCTATTATTAGGACCCTTCGTGTGATACACAATGTTCTACCTTTTTGAAAAGCGATCAAGGCTGAAACTGATAGAAAGTCAGGTGACACAAGAGAAAGAGGACTGCTGCAAACCAACGATGCAATGGTGATGTTGACTGGAAGGATTCACCACTAAGGCTTCAACTGAACACCATTATTAGACCCCCACCTACTGGGAACCGCTGACATGTCAAGAATAAAGATGAAAAAAACAAGTTAGAGCTCTCGCATTTGTGCACCTTAATTATATATTCATCATTTTCCTAGTGGAAGTCATTGAAAAAATAATCTGTTAGCTTAATTAGAGGCACTCTGACATGGCCAGCCTCACTATATCCGGGCTCAAGAATAGAAAAGAACAAGCCTTTGTCCCTCCATGACCAACCTTGCTTCAGTATGTTATGCTTCTACAGGGGCCTTTTAGAGGAAGCAGTCACCACAATTTTTTGACTAAAATCACTTATAAACCACCATGAAATGGATTAGATATTTATATCTCCCCAGAAAACATACGTTGAAATCCCCACTATGTAGTGATATTAGGAGGTTGGGTCTTTTGTAGATGAGTAAGTCAAGAGCAAAACATTTATGAATGGAATTCATTCGTTATAAAAGAAATCTGAGGGCTCTTTTGCCTTCGACCATATGAGGTACAGCAGCAGTGGGCAGCCCAGCATTTGAACTCAACCATAGTAGCATCTTGATCTTAAACTTTTATCTTCTAGAAGTGTGAAAAATAAATTTCTGTTGTTCATAAGCTACCTAATCTATAGTACTTTAATATAGTATCTTAAACTAAGATATCCATTTATTTTCTTTACTCTTATGTCAAGATGGGTAAATCAAAGTCATTCTAGATCTTTGACCCAGCACAACCATGTTACCAGTAAAGACCATAATAATGTTTCCAAGCCATCCAAACTGTCCAAGAGCACATCCAGTGCAGAATGTTGTCCTTTGTGTAATGAATGGCTGTTTACTATTTTGCCCAGGGCAGTGGTGGTTGCCTACTGGAAACCCACAAGATTGAAGGTGTGATATTCCTGTATAGAGGGAAAGGGTAAGGAGATCATCAGACCTCTTCTGAGATTTCAGCCACTCCTTCTGTCCCACACTCACCCTCCCAGCTACAGGTCATTTTGCCTCAGTTACACATGATCTAGGAGGTACTAGAATGAACACTGGATAGGAAGCTAACCAAAGAGAGGATTCATCTCTTCAGCTCTAGAGAGATCATCATCCTGGCTGGGATGCTATCTTTCTATACTGTATTTTGGGGGGTTTAATTCCTACTCCTGTCATGATTCCATGACTCTGGGCACAAACATGGTAAGCCCCTTAGTCCATCAACCTAGATTGGGTAGAATCAATTCTTTGGATTGTCAGTCTTGCCCTATCTAGACTGACTAGTTTTTATATCTCCGCAGAAAAAGTTACCTCAATGAAGATGTAGTGAAATGATGAACAGAAGAATGTTAAAATTTTTCCACCTTTTAGACGAGAAATAAAGATGGCCTAATTTAATGCCTTAAAATCCCAGTACAGGGAAATGAAATAAATAATACTTTAATAGCTAACACAAACGCTATAATGTAACTGTACCTACTCTCTTTCTCCTCTTTTTTTTTTTTTTTTGATAAAAGTCTATTTTCCTATCTCTCTTCTCCTTTTACCCCTACTAAGGTCTTGAAATCATTTACTACCTTTTCTGTTCATCCAGTAAATGTTTATTGAGTATCTATTATTAATAAGGCACTATTTCTCTGGTAGTACACGCCTTTAATCCTAGCACAGGAGGCAGAGGCGGGCAGATCTCTATGAGTCTAAAGCCAAGCTGGTCCAGCTGCCAGAGAGCTAGGTGGAGAGACCCTGTCCCCTGTCTCAAACACACCACACACACACACACACACACACGCACGCACGCACGCACGCACGCACGCACGCACACACTCCAACAAACAAAAACATGGTAGTCTAGGCACAGGTACAGAAGAGAACAAAGGGTGACAAGGTTTCTAGCTGTTGAGGTAACAGACATTAAAGTTAACATCAAATCACTAGGAGAATTTCAGTAGGGGAAGCCTCTTTAAGGTGACTCTGAAGCTGAGACCCAATGGGAGTTCCTTGCAGAGGAGCTGTAGGTCAAAAACCAACAGATAGAAAAGACTTGAGACAGTTTTAGGAATAGGAAGGAGACTTGGTGGCTGGAGCCAGAAGCATAGTAGTGTATATACATTAATATATAGATAGATAGATAGATAGATATAGATATAGATATAGATATAGATATAGATATAGATATAGATATAGATATGTGTGTGTGTGTGTGTGTGTGTGTGTGTGTGTGTGTGTGTGTGTGTGTGTGTGTGCAGGAGCCCAAAGACCCATTTAGCTTACTTAGGTTATGGTTAAGAAAGCAATAGGGCTGTCAAGGTGGCTTTTTCAAACCTGACTACCTGAGTCTGATCCCCCAGATAACCACACGTCAAAAAAAGAAAACTGACTCTCCCAAGTTCTCTGGCCACATGTATGTTGTGGAACACATGCACTCACAAATGTACACACGTAGTAAGTAAACGTAGCATCTCTGGGGAGGAATTCCTTTTTAAAACAACAAACAAAAACCTACCCCTTTTGCAGCAGCCACCAACCTGCAGTAGCGCCTCAGTTAGGAGTCGGGAGCCTTCACGAGCCCTCCAACATGCGGGCAGGTATTTTAGCTGACTTGACTCTGTGTGTATAGTCACAGGGGAGCACGTGTGTGCCCCAGCACTATTGTGCCTGGCAAATACTGTTTCAGTACAGATCTCCACTACCTCCAGATCTTAGAATCTTCTCACTGCCCCTCTTCTCCAACGATTTCTGATTCTTACTATTTTATGCATCTTGGCATTTTGCCTCCATACATGTCTGTATGAGGGTTTCAAACCCCTGAAGCTGGAGTTACAGAGAGTTGTGAGCTGCCCTGTAGGTAGTCATTTCTCCAGCCTCTAACTGTCCAATGTAGAGCTTAGCACTCTACAGTCTCTTTTCTTCTCTCCTGAAAACTTTAATTTTTTTAAAAAATTAATTTTGTTTTGGGGACAGGGAGCATGCCATGGAACTCATGCGTGGAGATTAGGATAACTTGCTAGAGTTGATTTACCTTATATCATGCTGTGGGTTCCAGGGGTCGAGCTCAGATTGGAGGCAATCTCTTTATCTTCTGAGTCGTCTCACTTATTTCTTTTTTGAAACAGGGTTTCTCTGTGTAGCCCTAGCTATCCTGGAACTCACTCTGTAGATCAGGCTGGCATCAAACTCAGAAATCCACCTGCCTCTGCCTCCCAGAGATCTCTGTGTGTGGTCAGGCTGGGAACGCGCTGCAGGTGGCTTCAGTTTCTGAAGTGCTGGAGGGTAAGCCTGCACTAGAATGCCCAGTTTTTCTACATCTTTGACAATAAAGTTTTCCTCAGGGACTTTTAGTTCAGGTAACTTTCCAGAGAGAAACAGTTTTTCCCGAATTTAATATGTCTTAAGGCGCATTAGCTGCCACAATGTATCTGAGGGCTAAGAACAGCATTTGGACAGCGCCATTATGCCACTGAACTGGAACGATATAAAGCATTGGGGTCAGGAGTCCAAGGCAAACCAACCCTATACGGCAAGTATAAAGCCAACCTAAGCTATATGAGACCCTGTCTCAAAAATCACGACTGGAAAGAATTAGGAAGAAAATTTAGAGAAAATGCATGATATTCTTTCTGGTCTCTGAACTCAGAGAAGCACAGAGTTTTGGGAAAGTTTTATGTTAGTGAGATCATAGCCAACTCAAAAGTAGTCTTTTGCTTTCCTGGAAGATGTCCTAGGCCAGCATCCCCACAAGGGCATTTATTTATCCTGTGGAGCTGAGACTTTTATGGTCATGTTCACAAAGACCAACTCAAGCAAAGACAGTGTTTCTATTGCGGGGGGGGGGGGGGGGGGGGGGAGGGAAAGAGGCCATTGCTAAACATTTACTATTTTGAACAGTGGCTAAAGAAAAAGAGTTCTAACTCCATCCTTGATTCCCTTGTTTCTGAACTTTCCTTCATGATGGTAAAAATGATTGAAATTGGATGTGAATACAATCTCTTTTTCTTTATCGATCCATTCATGCCTGTGCGCATGAAGGAAAAACAACAGACGTCAAGAGAGCATCCCTCGGTAAGTAAAAGTGGACTGATATAAAGTATCTCTCTCATACGTGCACACATTGCCCAGGATATGAAATTCAAATTAGTGGTGTGTGGCATGCATAATGATGAGCACATATTTTGCTTCCTACAGCCCCCCTGAGAACCAGTTAGTTTATGCATGAAATGGATTCTTGTGGATAGAATTGTGTGAAGGCAAATAACCAGTCTGCATCTTTAAAATAAAATTGCAAATTAAATGAATCAAGGTGCAACATGTAAAATGATGTATGAATTCTGCTGAATTTAATTGAATCTTAATTAAATTACTTGGAGCAAGATGAATTAGATTGTTTTTAAAGCACATTTCAGATAAACTTAATGAAGTTCTGTAAGCAGAGAAGGTGGAATGAGCCTTGTTTAATGACTTGGTTGCTGATATATTACCTTAGAGTGATGAAGAGGTCAGGCTGACCTTGGGTCATTCCCTCCTTCAGGGAGACAGATATTATATTGCCTTGGAAGAACTGGCAGAAAAGAGAATTGGCCATACTTTATGTTGATGGTAACATAACTTACTGAGGCACTCAGTGATGGGTTTATACCTATATATTTTCTTTCCAAAGATTTTGAGTTCCCTGGCATTGAAATGGTCTATAAGAAGGAAACTGCCCTAAGATGAATGTTCCCTGAACGGTGCTCCCCTTGTTTCTAGAATCCCTTAGAGGAGATTATGTCAGAAGGAGGGAGGATATCCTAGAAAGAGAACGGCACAGTTGGGAGAAGAAGTCCCCAAACTATGATAGCTTTCACAGGGAGGAAGCATCTAGATTTATCCTTTCATGTCACTCAAGGGGTTACAGATGTGTAGGAGAATGCTTTGATGGACCATTTAGGAAAGTTGTATTCCAATATCATGGTTCCCAGCCTGTACAGATTCCTTTGCCCAAAGGTGTCATAAAACCTGCAAAGCTTTAATTCCAAGGGAAAGTTTGGGTTCAGAAAATAGGCATCCTATTAGTCCACAGGATTCACTGCACATGAATCTCTAGTCTCTTTACTCTAGAAGAGTAGGTAGAATTGGAAGTATTGGAATGAAAGGGTTTAAGATGAATTGCTTAGGAAGGAAGGGGAGGACAGGGCAAGTGAGGTAAGGGGAGGAGAGGAGGGGGTGGGGAAGAGGAGGGGAGGGGGAGAGGAGGGGAACAGAGGGAAGGGGAAAAAAGAAGAGGAGAGGCAGTCTTTCCTGACCTCTAATAGTTAAGGATTTCTTCTGAGTACAGAATCAAGAGTTTGGAATCAGGTTTAAATTTGCTTCGTGAAATTCTATAGAACAGAAGACCTCTCTGTACTTACACTCTTGGAAAAGTTTACTTCCATTTTGGTTTGAAAGTTGTTCATAGGTGAAGTTTCTTGCTTCCCTCAAAACAAAAAGAAAATTACCTGACTTCCCCCCTAATCCTTTTGTAGATGCTGAACATTTTATTGTGGACAAGGACTACAATTCTTTGGGGTTGGAGTCAAGGATAAGTGAAGTCAGAGGAGGATAGGAAAGAGGCAGAAAGCAGAGGTCTCGAAAAAAAATAATAAACTTAATAGTATTGAGAAAGGGTAACTGAGGAAGAGTAATGGACCACATGTCAGGGTACCAGGAAAAAGGGAGTTGTCCTTATAACAAACATTCATGTTCCAAACAACAACATATAACTTCAAAGCCAAGTGAGTAAAAGACCTGAATCAGTTATCTGGCCACTAATGCACTGGTACCTCATGTACAATCTACATCCACAGCTAATATAAAGAATGTGGGAAATCCAAACCCTTTGAGGGGCAGATCAAGAGCACTACTGTGATACATATTGCAGAAATGTTTTCTTGTTGTGTTCTCTTCTGCATCCCCAGTTCTCTCTGAGATACATTAGGGAGAGAGAGCAGAGACAGCAATTTTCTTGTGAACTTGCCCTTTCATGTTTTGCAAGTAAATCTTTGGTTTACTTGACACCATTAGAATGAATCCTTTAGCATTTTCCTATTTTGTGTTCATGAAAATATTTCCTAAATATTCATAACTGGCAGGGACTAAGGATCTAGCTTAATAAGTGTGCCCAGTTACAAGCTGAGGCCACCTGAGAAAACGGAACCTCAATTGAGAAAATGTCCCCCACCAGACTGAGCTGTAAGAATGCCCATTGGGCATTTTCTTGGTTAATGGTTAATGTGGGCAGACTCAGATCACTGTGGGCAGTGTTGTCGTTCCTGGGCACATTGTTCAGGGATCAATAAAAATGCAAACTGAGCACTATAAGAAGAATGAGCTAGTAGCCAGTGTTCCTCCATAGCATCTGCTTCAAGTCCTGCTTCCAGATCCCTGCTGGGAGTTCCACCTGGGACTTTCCTGGATGATGGACCACGACTGTAAATTGAAATAGATCCCTTACTCCCTAAGTTGTTATTATCATAGTGTTTTATTACAAAAATAGCAAGTGAATCCAGTGGGTAAAGCATTTGCCATGAAACCACAAGTAATAGAATTTAGATGCCCAGTGCCACATTAAGGGTGGGTGTAGATAGAGATCTCCAAGGCAAGCGGTCTAGGCAGGCAAAAAAAAATGATCAGGGAAGACACCATCAACAACCTCTGATTTCCACATACATCCGTGCATACATGTGCACCCACGTACATAAACATATCCATACTACACAGATAACACACTCACGCACCCACACGAAACACTCATGCATACCACACACATACACACGTGCACAAATACATGACCACTGATAAGCATTTAAGAATAAATGAATGAGGAGGTAGAAGCAGATAGATTCTAAGTGTTGGCTTTCCATTACTATAATAACACTGGGTATAATCAACTCATGAAGAGAAAGGGTTCGTGTCCCAGAGGTTTTCAGGTTATGATCAATTGACCCCATTGCTTTGGGCCTGCTGTGAGGCAAAGCTTCATGCAGATGCACAGGAAAGAACAGAAGCATTTGCCTCATGGCTATGAAGCCATGGGGCAACAAGAAGAGAAAGAAACTGGAGTCATACTATCTCGGTTGAAATCAAAACCTATATGACCTAAAAACGTCTCATCAGGTCACACCTCCAGAATATCTACCATCATGGAGCCCAAGTCTCAGCACATGAGACTTAAGGATCTAAAGCACAGCATGGGGCTATAAAGAAGAAACAGGATCCCACCCTCTACTTCTGCACACATTCCTTGAAGCTATAAACATTGTGTCTTCAGTATCTTGAACACTAAAGACAGTGTGGGGTCAGTGTACTTTCTCAGATCCCTGGGAAGTGTCCTCCTATTTCAGAGCTACAGCTAATGGTGAGGAGAAGAATTATTTACTTCTAACCCCATGGAGAGGTGATGCCTTTGATGTTTTTCTCTACCGACTAGGCTCTGTCTACCAATGGTCTCAGTATAAGCCAGGTTAAGGAGGAGGCTTTCCAACCTCCCTTCACTTTGACACAAGACTGAGTAAATATTCCAACTGTAATCTCAGGTTAAACAACATGGAAGAGGGAAGTTTTGTGTCTGAGATGAAGAGAAACGGGAACAAGTAAAGAGATGGTATTCCTTAAACTCCCTACTGTTCATTTTTGCTATAGTGTGAAGGGAAGGAACAGCAAGTCTCTAAAACTGCATAGTTCATTTCTAAGACACTCATGAGGCATATCAGTGTTGGAAGATCACAAGGGTAGGGGGAGAGGGAGGGCGGGACATGGGTGGGAGACGGGAGAGGGAGGATTAAAGGGGAACATGATCAGGTATTGCAGGGTGGGCGGGGTGGGGACAGGAGTGAAGCCCTGAGGGCCAGCAGAATGAATGGAAACAAGCAACCTCAGGAGGCTTGAGATGGGGGGACCCTCTAGAATGTACCAGAGAACCCGGGAGGTAAAGGACTCTCAGGACTCAAAGGGAGAGACCTTAGATAAAATGCCCAACAGTAGGGAGAGGGAACTTGTAGGGTCCACCTCCAGTAGAAAGAAAGGGCATCAAGTGGAAGGATGGGGTTGCCATCCCACAGTCAAAAACTCTGACCCAGAATTGGTCTGATCTAAAAGAAAATGCAGAAGAGACTGAGGGAAAGGAGGTCCATTGACAGGCCCAAACTGGGATCCATCTCAAGGGGAGGCTCCAAGATCTGACACTATTACTGATGCTATGGTGTGTTTACAGACAGGAGCCTAGCATGGCTGCCCTCCAAGAGGCCCAAGCAACAGCTGACTGAGACAGATGCAGATACTTACATCCAACCAATGGACAGAAGTCGGGGACCCCTATGGTTGGATTAGAGAAAAGCTGGATGAAGTTGTGGAGGAGGGGGACTCAATAGGAAGAACAGCAGCCTCAACTAACCTGGACTCCTGAGCTCTCTCAGACACCGAGCCACCAACCAGGCAGCATACACTTGCTGCTACGAGGGCCTGACACATATATAGCAGAGGACTGTCTGGTCTGGCCTCAGTGAGAAAAGAGGATCCTAATCCTTGAGAAACTTGAGGCCCCAAGGAGTGGGGAGGTCTGGTGGAGTAGAGCGATGGGTAGGGACATCCTCTTGGAGACAGGGGAGGAAGAATGGGATGAGGAATTGTCGGAAGCTGGACCGGGAGGGGGATAATGACTGGACTGTGAACAAAGATTAAAGATAATTAAAAAATAAAAAAATAAAAATGTAGGGAATCTAATCCCTGACACTAATCCCAGGCCAAGCCTTCCTACATAGTCATCCTCAGAAAATCCAGGAAACCACAAGCAGCTCTCTGTGTGCTATTGACCACATCAAGTGACTTCCAAATTCACTTTCAGGTTGCATTTATTCAACTCTGCTTCCCCTGTCACATTATCGTGGGACTCAGCATTTCTCACAGCCTAGCCCTCATCAACCACCTGCTCTTTGGACAGCTTATTTGTGAACTAACACGTTTCTCCTGACTCTCACGCTCTGAAGTGCTGAATCAGAGCTTGAGGCAGGTAGGATTGCTAATTCCCTGTTGTCAACTGGACTTGACAGACTCGAGAGCAAGTGTTCCACAGCTAGTGAGGAATATTTTAGTCAGTGATGCGATAATACATGAGAAGGTTCAGCCACACTGCTTTCTTCTTGGTGTATCATGCTAGGTGTTTTTCTCTAAGTCCCAACCATCGCCTTAAGCAATTCACCTTTCAACACAATATAAAGTCCTGCATTGGCAATTTCTCCTTCTTATGATGCTGGGTGTATCCTTCTACTAATACATTGTCACTAACTTCAGATTTCATAAAGCTTTGGACTTTCAAGAAAGAGTCATTCTATCTTATGTAGGGGCAATAGAAGGGTGTATAGACTGCTTTGAGAGTCGCAAACGCATCTATGAAAGAAGGGGATCTAGTCATAAGGAACAAGTGTTAACCAAGAAGGCTCTCCATGAAGAGAAAGGCAATATTTCTAGGAAGGGGGTTCTGTGTCCTACTATAGAACCACTCAGTACCGGGTCTGGACATCTAGGGTGTACTCCCAATTCTAAAGACCTAAACATAGAGGGTGTGACAACCCAAGCTAAAGCAGGTATCCTAATGTACTTCACTTCTCTGTTGCTGGGATGACAACACTGACCAAAAGCAATCCAAACTCAAGGATAGCCAAGGGAGGAACTAGAACAGGAGCCTAGGGTAGAAACTTAAGCAGAGACCAAGGGAGAAAGTTGCTCACTGGCTTGTTCGTCTTGCCTTCTTAAACAACCCTGGCTACCCTGTACTGTGATGGGACTGCCCACAACAGGTTAGACCCTATGCCACCAATCAGTAATCAGAAAATGGCCCAAAGATATGGCCACAGGCTAATCTGATGGAAATGATTTGCCAGTTTCTCTTCTCAGATGATTGTAGTTTGCATAGCTGACAAAAAACTACCCAGGACAGCAGGTATGTGAGCCCATCAGTAAACTAGAGAACTCATTTGTTTAATAATTTAAAAACTCCAGCAGCTAGGAAGATGGCTCAGTGGGTAAAAGTTCCCAAGCCTGACAACCTGAATTCAGGTCCTGAGAGACGCGCCAGCCTGGAGAGTGTAAAGAAGCCAAGGCAGGGACTGACAGCCAAATTTGTACACTGCCGTTCACAGTGTGCTGTGGAAAGCCAGCATTTGCAACACGAGACACACAGACAGACACACATATCCACACAAACATACATGTACACGCACACACATACATGTACACATGCAAATATACACATACACACACACACAATGTGTACACTGTGCCCATTGGTTTTTGTCCACTTTATATAAACCAAGGCTAATCTGCAAAGAGAGAATCATTACCTGAGAAAAACGCCTCTATCAGCTTGCCTATAAGCGCGCCTTGGGGGTGGGGTGTTTTCCTGATTCATGATTCATGTGGGATGGGTGGGAGGGTGCTCCTGGGACATAGGAGGCACCAGGATGAGTAAGCCATAAGCAGCAAGGCAGCAAGGAAGGCTGCTCCATAGCTCCTGCTTCAGTGTTGGTTTATAGGTTTCTGCCTTGAGTTCCTGCTCTGACTTTGCTCAGTGATGCAGTTACCTGAGAGCTGTAAGAAGAATAAAACCGTTCCTGCCCACGTTGCTTTTGGTAGCTCTTTTGTTAAAGCGATAGTAAGCAAACTAATACACACAGAGAGATACACAAGAATAAATATAATATTGTTAAACCTTTGTAACCATGAAGACCAATAGAAAATAAGGCTCTAGATATGTACGATGCAGCGGGGAAAAGGAAACAACCCAGCTGTTCCTGCTTGAGATTTGAAAATTGTTTTATGTAAAATTGAATCAGAGTAAAAATCAGGAGCAACTATCTTCCTATTGGTAACCCTGAGCTCCAGAATATTCATTTGCAGTAAAGATTGGCCTATTTTTCTCTAACAATAGGATTAACCTTTCTATAAACTTATTCATTGTTAAAATTCATTTTTTCCTATCTAGACATATTGCAATTTATGCATCTAAAAACTAGTTTTATTGGACATAAATGACAGAATTTTTTTTGATACTAAATATAGCTCTGCCTCTAAAATTGGAAGGAACATGAGTCTGAGGAGACAGCTTTCTGTTCATTCACAGCACTGAAGGAGAATGCTTTTACAGCTGCTGTCATTTGGTGGGTCCCTCCCAACCCCCCGCCCAATTTCCTTTCTGTCTTTCTCCTTTGCCACCAAACAGATTCTGGGTACAGAACTCTGTGGGCCCGAATCTTCCCTAGGATCCAAGGTCCCGTTGGTACTGGAAGAACACTCAGGTGCAACACAGTCACATCTTGTTCTGATAAACCATATCAATTCTGGATCTGTTCCTCCCAGAGATACTGATCCACTCCTGGCACAACTTAAATCCAGACGCAACATTCAGGGAAACTTCTGGAACCAGGTGTCGACCCTTCCCATTCCTCCAGTAGAAGAAGCACTTCAGCTCCACAGTCATTTTCGGCCTTTCTTTGCCACCTGTGTTTACCTTGAGACGCAGCATGGGCCCTCTCTGGCCCTCAGCCACTCAAGAAACTATGGCGTATCCAGCCAATGCCAAGGAGATCACATGCTAATGTGCCACCATGGGTATCTCTGAAGATGAGCAGGGCACAAATGAACAGGAAGAATGATTGCAACTGTGGAGCTTGACAAGTCATGATATATTTAAAGACAAAAAAGAAAAAGAAAAAAAATTCAAAAAACCAAAACCAAAAACTTCCAGATAGTGGTCAAATCATACCCTGTAAACAAATATCTTGGAGCATCTAAGACAAGCCGAACAATAAAAGACAATAAAAACGAGTAGTCCAATCATTCCTGATTGAGGAAAAATAAATCATTCTGAAGATTTCGGTTCTTGCAGAGACAACAATAACAATAATAACTAACATTTACATAGTAATTAGAAAGCGCCAAACACCCTAAAGGTTTTGTATGAACTGACCCTACTGGCTCTGACTGTTTGTCTGATGGTGATTTTGATTGGCAGCAGGACTAGATTGAGGGAGTCCTGGGAGATTAGTGAAATGCATTTTTGGATGTGTCAGTGGAGGCATTTCCAGAAAGAATTAATTTCCTTTAAAGGAGAACCCAGTGGGGATATGAGTGGACCCACCGTGTAGGCTGCTGAGGGAAGAGCTTCCCTCTTCCTCCATTCGGAGCACTCTGAAGCCAACTGTCCTGTACCACTATGTCATGTTCTGCACCCCTGTGTCATGGTGGACAAAAAACTCTGAAACCATTGGCCAAAAATCCTTCCTTCTTCAAATCATGTTTCTTGACATTTTTCATACTGATGAAAAATCTGGATAATGTAGTAGACATCTTTCTTCATTTTGTAGATCAACATAGATACAAAGCCACTAGGAACTTGCATAAGGTGCACATAACAATCTTCTGCACACAGAAACACAAGTGATGGAAATCCAAACTCGAGCTGAAGCCAGCACCTGATTTCTTTGTTATAGCCCACACCAATAAATCCACACGCCACACCCCACGTACACAGAAACATCCGTCGCACAAATCATCAGTCATGTAGGAAAGATTTGTATTTGTTTTATTTTATATTTGTCTACACGTATGTCTGTTTACCACACTTATGCCCAGAGCCAGGAGAGGCCAGAGGAGGGCACTGGAGGCCCTGGAACTGGAGTTAAAGATGGTAGTAAACGCAGTGTAAGTACAGAGAACAGGACCTGTGGCCTTTGCAATGCCAGCCAGTGCTCTGAATGGCTGAGCCATCTCTTCAGCCCCACGTCATTATTTTCTTTTTTCTTTCTTTTTTTTTTTTACCATATTTTTTGCTCTCATAAGTCTTCACTCCTAGAATTTGTATGTTCTTGACTACAAAATGATGTGAGATGGGAAGGGGTGAGGAATGAACTTGGGGAGAAGAAAGGAGACAGCACTCATTTTGAAAGCCCTTGGTTTTTCTGCTTGTATTTCTTAAAATAACTGTTAGAGAGCACAGTCTGCCCTCTAAATTATTCACTAACTCTGCATCTCCACCTCTTGAGGCCCTTATGAAACAGCGTGTACAGGACAGGGTATGCACTCGACTCTTCAGAAGGCTCTGGGGTTTCTTAACAAAAGACTGACAATATTGTATAATATTATGTATTTCTAGAAAAGCACATACTTAACACCTCGCCCCACCAAGCTATTGGCCTTTAGCATAGCAATAAAATTATTTGTCAGGGAGCTGGTAAGTGTTACTAATAGGTATTTTTAAGGATTTGGGTATACATGGGTGAGAATTATTATATAAATAAAAAAAAAGGATGAGAAAGAGTAGCTTTCCTTTCTTGAATGTCCAAATATAAAATTTAAAGTTACTTATCAGCACATGTAAACATTCCTCTATTTACAGTCACTAAAGTAGGAAAGGAGAACTGAGGTTTAAGAGGCAGGCAATGCTAGCATACTCTTGCATTGGTGACAGCAGCAGGAAGTGAGAACCAGCATTGTTGGTGGTGTTCTTTGTTACAACTGGCCACGTCATTTATGAGAATTGAATGAAACCAAAAGATGGAAAACTAGACTTTTGTCATGATTATTGTACATTATGATAAAATATTAGAAATGACCAAAATGTTGCCCCAACTTGATGTTTCATTGCATCATGGGTGACATGATCAAATAGTAGACAGCAAGTTCATATAATTGCCAAAAAAAATGTGAAGATATAAAAAATGACTAACTCATAATACCAATTAAAAACATTTATAAATTATTTCTAGGTCTTAACTACAGGTGAATATATTTTATGCACATTAGCAGATCTTTGTCTCATTTTTGCTTTGTACGTGTCATAACAGAGATTGATCAATAAATATATTTTACTATTAAATCTATTCTTGCTTATTAAGTTAAATCATGAAATAACTTGAAAACGACAGGATATGTGATAGATTTGGAAAAAAAAAACAGTGTGTGTTTGGGGGAAAGGGTGACCTTGGGCCAGCATATTAGAATATATATGCTGAGATATCACATTCTTATGACGTCCATGGGAAATGTTTTTATGATCACTAATTGGAAGGCTATAAAATATTGTGAATTAAGTGCATGAAACACTTTTAGTTATCAAAAAAAATCTTTGTAAGATTTTTAACGTAGTTTTTCCTTGCCTTTATTGCCTTTAATTTTGTGAATTTTATTAAGATGATTTATAAGCTCTAATCCCTTTCTGTAACCCAGTTCAAATCCTTTCAAATTGTTAGCACAGTATAAGTAGGTATGAGAAATTGGTGCCTCGTGCTTACTAAGTCGATGTGGTTAGGCAGTTCTTTGAATACAAAAGAACAGGCAAAGTTGGGATGGGGCTTGGGGGAGGGGGAGACACTGACACAAAGGGCATGTATTCCCAGGCTCCTGAACATCTGACGTGGTGTGTTGGAACAGGCCATGTGCTATGGAGTTGCCGTAATTCACTTCAAAGTCTAAAATTATGTTTTTTAATGACAGACTCCTCAAAAGGACACGGTATTCGACAGGCAAGCAGACTTTTCCCTAAATTAGGTGGTAGAAACTATTTTTACTTTGCTGATGAAAACCACTAAGGACCATGTTTTCTAAAAGCCTGGGTAGATTAATAAAAACAATTTCCCAAACATATTGTAATCATAATATGTGGCAAATATTTACATAGTGTATTATAACTACTCTCATTTAAATTTCAAGATACCCCTCTATGCACGATGTTACCGTTAATGTTCAGGTTATGAATGAGAAAACAGCTAGAGTGACCTTGGTTTCCAGCTTGAAAGAAAAGTACCTCAAATTTTTCATAATATAAAGCTGTTAAGGCAAGATAGCTAATGCTTTAAAAAGATTTTTAAAATGAATTTTGTGTGTGTATGTATATATACATGTACATTATTGATGTGCATATCTACACATACATCTTAATATGTAGAAATACACTGTTTTCAGGGCATGGGGAGTTTTAGAAGATGAACGAACAGCAAGGCAACTAGAAACTAAGCAAAGAGAAAATTTTCTGAAACTCATCCAATGTCCTCATATTTGATGAGGAAATTTCTAACATAAAGGATTCTTACATTATTGCTTGCACATCTATTAGATGCTGTCCTATGATTGACCATGGGTGATCATAAGTTTAGCTGTACTGTATGTCAATTATTTCTTAAGTAGGTAAAGATCATTCCTTTTATTTCACTGGTTTGTCATCCATCATATTCATAATCTCAAACATTAAAGTAAGGACTTCCTGTCTTTGATTGTCTTCTCTCTCTCGTAACAATGGGTTGGATATATTTGCAGCAAGTCCTGTTGACTCATTCTCAGAGCCTCTTACAAATCTGTGCCATTCCTCACTACAGTGTCAGTTCATGCTACCAGCTTCCAGATCTACATTCTTTGTCCATAGTCTCTTTCAATTTGTGCATGTGGCAGCTGAAGGGATCTTTAAAAAATGGAGAGTACCTTGCATAAAATAAGGCCATTTTTAGAACTGTTAGAATTCTAAGTTTCTTCTACCTTCTCATTGACTGCAGCCATTTTGGTTCCTGGAAACTTTCTTGCTGCCCCCTCCAGTGCTCTGGTGCTCAGTATTTTCCCCCAAAATACTTGCTGCTCCCTTAGAGATGCCTCATCTTTTCTTCAACCTAACTAGAGACCGAGCATTTTTCTTCTCTAGTACCGCTTCCAGTGATTTCTGTAAGGTTCTTATGCCTACCTAACACTGTGAGCTTTCTTTATTGCTCACTTACTATCAATCATCCCAAGGAGACACTCACAGCTCCAACGAATGTCAGAGGTCAGGTATCTGTAATTCATCCTGCCTCCAACCTTGCACTCACCTGGGAAAAACTAATGACTATTTCGATAGATCAATAGCAACCTAAAGAAATCCCAGATAGTGAGTCATGTGAGCTGAAATATTACTTATTTGTTTATTCTCATGAAATATCCAAAGTTCAAATGCTGAAACTCATAAGATGAAATTTCAAATGTACTCAAATGCAGAATTTATGTGGCCCATTATTTTTTAAATGACCTGAATGAATTCATCTAATCCGAAGAGAGAAAGAAAGTGCAATTAAATCCTCCTTTGACTGATGATATACGAGGCCCCTCCAAAAGTCCCTCCCAAGGAAGGGTGTAGTGGTGCCATTATCTTGAAGGCTTAAATGCCAACTGTTTTACATCTCAGGAGAGGTTTGTATTGTATATATTCTCAATAATATTTTTTTCTGTGATACAGAATTGAACCTAAAGCCTTGTGGATGCTAAGTAAGTGCTTTACCACTGAGCTCAGGGCTTGCTCATGTCATCCTTCTATGCCAGCAATGCTAACCTTCCCAGAAAGATTTCATTTTTAGTATATGGACTGCTGAAGTAAACACAGAATTCATTTTTGTAAAAACTGTCTTACCTAATGTCACCTTTTGTTTGGTTGAAATTCTAATTTTGATTATTTTATATATTGACAAATTGTAGCTATACATATTCATGGACTACAAAATGATGTCTGATTTAGTATATCTATTAACCCAATATCTAGTATTTTTTGTAATGAGAACACCTGAAATTTGTTCTCAGTGATACTGAAATGCAACTTGAACCTTAGTTCTGTTTACCAAGAAGTATATTTGATCTCAAAATTTAAAACCATTCTTCTTCCTTCTACCCAGCAAATTCTGTATCATGTTTTAACTCTGCTAAGGTTTCCATGGGAAAATATCAGCATGAATATCTAGTGCCCTAGGAACTAAGCCAAATGAACTAGGAGGGGGAAAGAATAGCAATTATCCATGGGCAGTAACCCAAGAGCCACTCCAGGACCCTGGAACTTGCCAGCCCTCCTCCATCACGGAGCTGGCCAACTAACAATGGGCATTAATGATATTAACAAGGTCATGTGTTGAATATGCTTTTTCTTCCCAATCCCATCAGCTCCCAGGTGTCCCCTAGCTTGGCTTGCTTCACCTTGGGAGCACTGGGGAATCCCTCATCTTAGAAACAGGCAGTGACAGATCCAACATGGAGTCTGCCATACTACATATCCGGGAAATTTCTTATACTTTGTGAGGGCTGACGAAGAAGACAATTCTTGGGAGAGTCATGAAGCTCATTCCCCTAGAAAACTCAAGGATTCTCAGGATGCTCTCACAAATAAACAGGGACAATCACAGTCTAATGGTTACTCTTTCTAAAGCTTTTCTTAAAACATAATGTACTCATTTTCATCCTGCAAAAAAAAAATTTCACTGAATAACTATGTCTCACTATAAAAGCATAATGCATCGACAGCATGTAACCAAAGACCCATAACTGAAGACAAGAATTTTTTTTTTGCTATTTTGTGTACATAATTGGCAATTTTTCTCAAGTAATTGTGTAACCTAGGATGAAGGGGAAGATGAGACAATCTTGTATCATAACAATGGATTTTACCCAGTAGCATTAAATCAGAAAATCTTGAAGGTCAAATGTTGAAACACCATTTTCTTCAGCTTTTCTGTAATTAAATGGGTTCTTGGTTTTTCTTTTAAGACATAGGCATATTCCTTCAAGCAGTCATTTATGCATGTATTTATCTGAAAATAAACATGTGTGGAGATAGTCATATTCAGGGATGTGGAATTATTAGAAATCCAACCCTTCTTTGCCTTTGATTTCAATCAGATTGAGTTCTGTTCCATTATAATTTACTGTTCACTCATCTTGGCACAATATTTTTCCTGTATATTGTGGAAAAGAATGAATTGTAGAAAAAAATAGGCCAGACTCCAAAGAACTGCATTTATCACTGTAACTGCTGGCCACTTTTATTGTTTAGGTTTTTAATTATACCTTAACATTTTTCTGGGTTGTTCTGGATATAAAATTTGAAAATATGTGCTTGATTCCTACTCAAGTTTTGTACACAAGGTTATGACTCTTTATGGGATTTCAGGTGTTTATGACAGGAGACCTAAGCATCACTTGAAGCTAGTCACGTGACTTGGGACAGGCTCAATGACAGCACAGGAGCAAAGACTTTAGTCAAATGGAAGAAGTTAGAAAGCATGGAGACTCCATCTTCCAGGATTATTTACTATAATGGTTTATATCTTGTTCTTCCCTCTCTAAAGAGAGATGGGGATGTAAGAGCCCAAGGCCATAGAAAAGTCTCTTAGATTCCCAACCCAGATGGCACAGTTCACATGAAGAAAATTATCACCAGAATTTCTATCATTTTATCCTATAAACTAATTCATTTAACATTAACACCCCTAGCCGCTGAGTTCATAGGGTAATTATACGCTAATGTAAGAGCATGAGATTCTAAGAGATTGGGTGACCTCAAAAATCAAATTGTCAAACCTCTTCATCTTAAAGCTGAAGAAAATAAAAGTTAAAGTGACTAGATGAAAAACTCAAGGTCACAACTTGCTAGTGGCTTTGCTAGTCCTGGGTTCCCGGTACTCTACCTTGTAGTTCAGAAACCATCCCTTGGTGTATTCCTGAGTTCTGGGGATTTGAGAACAAAAGAAATACCACAAATTCCTCAGGAGGTAGATATATTCTACTGGCAAGTCATTAGTTTTGGGTGCTTTGTGAATGTGCTTGAGATGCAATTTCAGAAGTAAGTTTGTGTGCATAGGAACAAATGATGGTGGCAAACATGGCCAACAATGCTTACCATGAGCCCACTGAGCTTTCATTCAGTCAGTCTAAGTAGAAATGCCACAAGATTTCCATTTGATGTTGTTTCCAGAACCTCTCATGATGGGCACAAAAGCAGATAAGCAAGCTGTTTCAGAGAATAGCCACTGTATTGATGAGAGAGGGGAGCTTCCTATGTGCTCTATGCCTCCGTTCAGAAGGGTTTCCTGTGGTCAGCACAGTCTCTATCACCCTTATTAGGGAAAACCAAGGATTATGGAGAAACACCAAATCTAAATTTGGCATTTTCCAAGGCATTAGCATGTAGACTAGGACGCTTGGAGGGAAGTAGCCACTTCATAAGATAGTGGGGCAATTGCTTCTTTCTTAACCATTGATTAAATCATTTACCTGTTTTGCATTCAACCTATTTGCATGGTAACTGTAAAATACGCTACTATTCACTATTAAGCTTCTAAGATGGGACTTATCTGGGCCTGCCAAATAGGTTTGTAGGTTAGTTCTACTCAATGATCTTTAGGTGCTGGAGTTAAAGGGAAGTGTAACTTTTGGTTGAACTAGCCTGTTACTATAAGCAAACAAAAGATCATTTCCCTTTAAATTTAAGTAATTTCTGTCACCCTCCACTTTAATTGAATTTAATTTACCTGGAGACATAGCCAAAGAAATACTTTCCGTAGGATTTTATTTTTAATTTACAGATAGATATTTATTATATAACATAAATGGAGCACAATACAAGCTTTTTTAAAAGTCTCTTGAGAATAAAACATCACAACTGTTCAAACTACCAATTACTGGCCATCCCTTCACTGGAAGTGAAAGCCGATTTTCCCTCTGTTAGATAGTTTGCTTCTGCCAACTGTTCATTTCTTCTCTTTTATTGGGGATGTCTGCCTCTGTCTCACTTCTTGCCTTCAGCCCACAGCCTCAGGTACTTACTAGTTGATCAATGTTCCAAATTTTCTCAGAGCCCTTCCCTGTGTCCTGTTCATCATTTCATCATGGAACCTCTATGAGGTATTGGTTATTCTTAAAGCCAGCTCTTACTTATTTGGATGCCAATTAGCCAGGGTCTGGAATGAAATAGACTCTGCTTTTTTTTTTTTTTTTTTCCTTTTTCTTCCCTGCTGCCTGCCTTTTGGCCACAGTACAGCTCATTAGCTCCTTCTAGCTCCTTCATGAATAGAGGAGGGACAGAGGTAGGGATAAATGCCTAGAAACTTGAAGTCTATATTGTTAGTTGGAAGCTCTGGTTAGCAAAGGTAAATTTTAAAAAATGTACAATAAATCGAAGCTTCCTCGTGTTGAAATGGAAGCTGCCAGCATTTCACCGGGTGTTCTCTTCTGTGGCAAGAAACTCTGTTCAGTGAGCTTGGTGTAGAACCTTCTCATACTGATAAAGACAGGGCAGTCAGTCTGCCTGGAAATCGAAGTACCACGTTGTCACAAGTTCAAAATACTGTTAACCAGAGAAGTGCTAGCTAATGATGGAGTTAATGTTTCTATTGCATTCCCAGTTTTTCCCCTTGAATTAAGAAAGTGGAGCTGTGGGAGGTTTCAAGGAACAAAGATGCTTTCATATAATACATGCAAAAAAGCCACGCTACATTTTCATTTAAGATAGACTATCATTTTGGATCAATGGAGAGACAAAAATAAAATATCACTGAACACTAGGAATAAATTTTTAATTCATTTTTATTGTTTGTTCATATTTTACTAAGGATATAAGTCCATTTCAGAGAAAATATAACTTTGAAAAGAGAAGTCTCTTTGTCATGGGATTTGATGGTACCTCTGACACAGTCCATAGTCTCATGTACTCTTAGAATAGAAAATGTGACTCTATGATGAAAAAGCCATGGAACAGTATAGTGTCATAGCCAGTATACTATGGCTGTGAAGAGACACTGTGACCACAGCAACTCTTATAAAGGGAAACTCTTGTAAAGGGGGCTTGCTTACAGTTCAGAAGTTTGGTCCATTATGAGCATGGCAGAAAGCCTAGTAGGACACAGGCAGATATGTTACTTGACCACCTGAGAATTCTACAACCAGTTCCACAGGCGGTAGGGAGAAAAAAGACACTGGGCCTGGATTGAGCATTTGAAACCCCCAGAGGCCACCCATCGTGACACACTTCCTCCAACAAAGCCACGCCCTACTCCATCAAGGCAATCTTTGTCAAGTAGCACCACTCCCTGATGACCAAGCATTCAAAGGCATGAGCCTATGGCCTCCATTCCTATACAAGCTACCACAGACAGATATGTCTTATAAGAAGGTATTCCAAAGCAGAAAGGTTTTCAGAAATGCCCCATGTATTTCAGATTACATTTGCCCAATGGCAGCTAACTCTGATTATCAATACCCTACTTTGTACCAGATGAAGAGATTAGACAAATAAACAAAACAAAACAAAACCGAAGAGCAAAATAACAACAAAGGCTAAGATGCTTTTGTTTTTCTTTAGGTTCTTGGGATTTCCAGGTAGCCCACCAAACTATGATGACTACCTATTCTAAACCAGGCACTATGGGGAGAGAATTTATGTGTTTACTATTGGTGGCCAAATAAATACAAAAGAAAAACAAAGGAGAAATGCACCTGAAACTGGAGCGTCCAATGTTCCAACTTGAGTCTAGAGTACAAATTATCATTAGTGCTGTGGCTATAAACTGTGTTTTCCTACCCCCACTCCAGAGTCTTCTTTTCAATATATGACCTCATTGTTTTCACAAAGCCTTTCATCATGTTTGATTTCCCAATTCATTTTATCTCAAGTTGCTCCATCTACTGTATACTCTATTAAGCTACACAAGCACTAAATGAAGGCTACTTATGTCATTTAAATTGGAAATCTACAAAAAAAAAAAAGCCACTGTTGTCTAGAATGTCCCTCAAAAGAATATGTGCTTATCTTTCCATTTTGTAAAAATGAACATATGATTATATTTCTATAAATTTTAGGAAAATGGACAAGATTATTAAGATCATACTGAGTAGCTCCCATAGGTACAATATAACATATACAATGATATTTAATAAATATTGTGTAGTAATAACTTCTTAGTAGAAAATTACTGTGTATTAGACAGCATTATTATAGACTAGCCAATAATGTGGAAGTCTGTGCTTTTCGTAATAAGAAATAGTGTTACTGCTGGATTAGCTTACATTGCATCATATGCACACAAACATCCTATTTTCAATATGAAAAGCCGGCATGCTTCTTTTTTTCAGGCTTAAGAGATGACAACTATCAGGCAACATTCACTTAATCTTAGGTCGGTTTGTGCTCTGAGACCTATACTGACATAGCTCTTAACATCTACTCAAGCTTAAGTCTAACAACAGTCACTTTTCACTACGTTAGAGTAATTTACATTAGCACACGCAACAGTTTATGTGTTTTCTTTAGCTCAACATGGTCCTATTCTGGACTCTAGGGAAGAGGAAAAGCAATGAAGAAGCACAACCATACCTAGATTTAAAAAAAGCAAAATAAACAAAAACCAAAGATATTATGGTAGCTCCTACTTACATCTTCTCATGAGCATCAATAGTTCAGTGTGCATAAGTATGACATTATCCACAGTGGGGCCTGTTTGGTCCCTTCCTGAAGTGAGTTCTGCTTTGTTTATCCACTAAATTTGTTAGTTCTCCATACTTAAAACTATTGGAAAAATTCAGAGACTCCCATAACTATTTTCTAAATAAGTCAATTTAAGCCAGGCCTGGTGGTGCTTCCCTTTAATCCCATCACTTGGGAGGTAGAGGAAGGCAGATTTTTGTAAGCTCAATACCAGTTTGGTCTACATAATGAGTTCCAGGAGAGCCAGGACTACACAGAGTGAACCTTGTTCAAAACAAAGACTTGCTAGTGGTATATGCCTTTAATCTCAGCACTAGGGAGGCTGAAGTAAGCTGATTTCTGAGTTTAAGGCCAGCCTGGTCTAGAGAGCTAGTTCCAAGATAGCTAAGGTTATACAAAGAAACCCTATCTGGGAGCTAAGGAGAAATGGGCAAGACACACATGTAAAGATGTGTGCAACACTAACCATCAGAGTAATGCAACTAAAGATGTCATTCTAGCCAACATGAGGTTATAAAGACTGACACAGAGGGTCAGGGAGGACCCAGAGTGACTAGAAACCTCATGTATCATAGATGGGAATGTGCAATAGCATTTTCTAGGTATAGCTGCAGTTTTGACTCTTAATATTTTACTCCTGAGTCCATAAAAAAATTATACACACAAATGTTCATAGTGGTATTAGGCATGGCAGACACAATTTGACTCCTCATCAACTGGCAAATGAACAAGCTGTATTCTAACTGTACTACTCAACAAGAGAACAATACGGAAGATCGATGCATTGAGCAACATCAATGAATTACAGACAAGATGCTAAATGAAAGAAGAATAACCCAGGAGAACGCACTATGGGAACACACTTACGTGAAAGTCTAAAAAGGGAAGCCTGTGTGTTCCTTAGTCTTTGACTCTGAAGAGGAGATTTTATTGCAAAGGAACACATGGAAATATTCTGTATAATGGTTGCAGATGGTATACAATTTTCCAGAGCTATCAGACTGTACTTTATAAAAATAAATGTATTATATATGAATAACACTCAAGTATCCTTTACTCTGATCTATCTTTCTCACTCATTCCACTTTATACAGAGCTATATGGTTGAAATAAAATTATTGACCCTTGTTACCAAGGAAATAACTCTGATAATCTCAGAAGTCCCTTCTGTCGTTGTGTTTATGAAACACATCATTTCTTTTCCCTCTATTTATGTCGTGAAGATACACTTGCAGCATGTGTCCATTCCTACATTTTCCCCCCACCTTACAACACAGACAACAAGCACATTGTCTCTAAGTAACTCTCCAGAGATGGATATCCCTTCACTTAAGCATTTAATTAGCATTCTTCGTAAGTGCCTTCTGAAAATGTATACCCTTAGAAAGATGATAATGCTTAGAATCAACTGTGCAAACAGAGTTGTTGGAGCAACAAGGTGAAATGACTCATCTTTCACAGGTTTGAAAATGGTATGAGCCTTGGAGTTCAGAATAAGGCTCGATTGCTCAAGTTATAGGGTTTACATATATACGTAGATGGGCCTTGAAATTATAATGGGTGTCCTTGTGAATTAGCTGCTGTCATTCAAATTAATGATGTATAGGCTAGACACACAGGAGTACAAAGTACAAAGTGCAGGAGCAACGATAGGTGAGGTGGTCTGACTCCCCAAAGACTCACTCAGTGCTGACATACTAGTATTCAATTAAATTGTTAATGACCTTCTCATTTGAAATTTCAGCAGCCAGTGTTGAAACTGCACAGGGAATGAACCAGAGCCATTGTGCCTTTGGTTTGTTAAGTTTGAGAAGTTGGCCTCCAAGAACCAACAAGTTGGGATAAGGGAAAGGTTGAATAGCTTGAACAAAGGGGACTTACAGTGAGAAAATACTGTTACAGAGTGGGGTTCACTGATAATGACAAGGCTCGGTACACTTTTTAAAGGCAAAGAGGAAAGGTTTTGAATGCTTTCACTATAAAGAAATGATAAATACTTGAAAAGATAGATGTGATTAGCCTGCCCTAAACATTGTACAATGAACACATATGTATTTTAGAATATCATATAGTATTCTATAAATATGAACAATTGTTATATTTTTACATCAGTTAAAAAATAAGTTTATAGGCTGGGAGATGGCTCAGCAGGCAAGAGCACATGTTGCTCTTGCACAGGATAAAGATTCTATTCTCAGCACAGTGACTCATCTCCTTCTATGACTTCAGCTATTAGAGGTTCTGATGCCCTCTTTTGAACTCCACTTGTATCAGGCACACACATAACTCACATACATACATGTAAGTAAAATCACTCAAATGCATAAAGATTCTGAAATTTTTAATTAAAAAATTAATAAATCATAAAACTAGATGTTATGTTAGTATTCTCTTTGCAATCCCAACATTCAGGAGGTAAATAAAGAAGGATTGGATGTCCAAGATTAGCCAGGGAAATATGACCCATTGTTTCAAAAGTAATTAATTAGAAAATAATTTTCATCATTACAAAAGGAAAGAAACTGCAGCTGTGAGCATGGAAGTGTCTCTGTGACTTCACAAACCTCTTCCCATTATTTTTAAGAAGATGCGTTTTGATGATAACAAGACAAATGTGTGTTGAAAAGGGGAATAAGAGTGATGGGATAGAAGGAAATACCAGGATATGTGTGTGTGTGTGTGTGTGTGTGAGAGAGAGAGAGAGAGAGAGAGAGAGAGAGAGAGAGAGAGAGAGAGAGAGAGAGAGAGAGGAGAATTGCCATTTGGTGGTTTTCTAAAAGTAAAGAATGAAGAAGAGTTTTTTCCAGGGCAGAGATGATGAATTGAGTGTTTACAGATACATGGGTGCAGAATGGGAGATAAGAGGCTGTAAGAGGCCGTTTGGTCAGACACAAGTGTCAACAATGGTATGTCTTGGATAGTTAATCATATGTCTGCATCTCCATGAAAGTTCAGAAATAAAGAAATTGGGCAACCTGCACCCAAAGGTGAGGAGTAGACTTTACTCCACTATAGACAAAGTGGGAAGAGAAATCCATGGGAAAAGGGCTTCATTAAAGCAATATAGTCAGAAGAGCTGGGGGTTCTAAAAGGACTCGATGAAGGTAAAGACGCTCAGAGGCTGTGGTAACGAAGAAATACAAGAACAGACTGAACACTGATGGTAGTTTACAAGGTTCGAGTGTTGCAAACATGGATGTGCAACAGATAGGGTGTACTTAAGTGTGGCAATAATTCAGGAATCATCTTCTCATTTTCCACTTAGGGAACAGAAGCTCTGGCACAACAAAGACTTCTGATAGATGGCAATGTTCAATGAGACTGGGGTGTGAATCAAGTGTTCTAATGACAAACAGTTCCATTCTGTGTCCTCTCATGCTGTCTTGTCTATGGTTAGCAGATCCTCTTCTCCTGGCACCCTCTTGCTCCTTGAGCTGGAGAGACAGCTCGGTCGTTAAAGTCTAGGCTCACAGCAAAAAGTGTAAGAGTTGTTTCTCCTTTACAATGCAGTAACCATCACATGGCCTCGCCATTCCTCAATATTTTTGATGGATTTTCTAAAAATGCACTATTTTACCCAACACAAAACTTGTCTATTCTTATTTTTAAAAGGCACCAGTTAGAGTGGTGTATGTTTGTCATTGCAGCATTGGGTAGGTAAAGGCAGCAGGATTGTGAGTTTAAAGATAGCCTGGACCACATAGGGAGACTTTGCTTTGGAAAGGACAAAAGTCTTCATAGAACAGTGAAGCCATGGCTTAGCGAGGCTTAACTTACGTATCTCTTATACGTATCTCTTTAGAATAAGTTCTTTAAACTTCTTTAATAATATAAATTATCAAGGCTTTCATTTTGGTGTGCATTCTTTATTCTGTGTCTTAAATGTTAATAAATGTGCCTTGAATTCAATCACAGCTGTAGTTATTGCATTCAGCCAATACATATTTAATGTCCTCGGTAAAAGGACTTTATTTTTATAAATGTTTCTTGGGCTTTTATTTACCACAATGTTGTAAAATATTAAGCACAAAGCCATTTGTCCTAACATACTGCGATCTTCAAAATGGGCCACCTATACCCAAGGGAACGTTCTTAAAGTTTGAAAGGATAGCCAATTTGAAGATAATCAACTCACAGACTAGCAGCCTTATTATGCTGCTTTCCTAACTGGATTGCTGGCTAGCTGGCAGCTTGGAAATGGTTCTCTCACCTCCACCAACACTGCTCTCCTTACAATAGACAGGGTCCTTGGCCGAAAGGCATGCTCAGCACTGCACATGAAACGACAGATTGAAACTCCTGATCAAGGCACAAGTATCACTCAGTCACATATTCAACCTTTTTCAAAAAGGAAGTGCAAGTGCCTGTGTTTGCCTCCAGTTAATCATTTGCCTTCAGTTGATCCATATTAAGAATAAGTTAAGGAGACTGGAGAGATGGGTCAGCAGATAAGAACACTGACTGCTCTTCCTAAGGTCTTGAGTTCAAATCCCAGCAACTCCATGGTGGTTCACGATCATCCATAATGAGATCTGATGCCTTCTTCTGGAGTGTCTGAAGACTGTTACAATGTACTTACATATAATAAATAAATGAATCTTTAAAAAAAAAAAAAGAATAGGTTAATGCAGCTTATTTACATTCAGACTTGCAAGAAACGCTTAAATCAACTTCATTTATTTATTTATTTATTTATTTATTTATTTATTTTAGTTTTTCAAGACAGGGCTGTGGGTTGCTGCCTTGGAACTCACTTGCTTTGTGACTAGACTGTTTTCAAACTCACAGAGATCCACCTGCCTTTTGCATGCTGGGATTAAAGTCATGTGCCACCATACCCAGCTTAAAACTAGCATTTAACATCAATGTCTTTAATAAGTACAAAAGCCAAATGATTACTGGGCATGATAAATTACCTATGCCTTTCTCCACTAAGTACAGAGTACTGTTTTGTCAACTATTCTCTGTTTTTTTTCTTACACTTCGTACATTACATTAAGCTATGGGTGTTGCACAGGAGCATGAGCAGCTTGAGAGGGAAATGTCAGTAATGAGTTTAAGAACCATTTGAATTTGTCATATAGAGCCATATTGTAGAGAGCCGCACCCGAGCCGGCAGCCTCCATTACAAGATGGTGCCGGCATCCGGTGTCTACTCCCTGTAACAAGCAGTCTGCGCATGTGCCTAGGGCCAGAGCGCACCAAGTCACAGCCTATCCTGAGGCGTCTCATGAGGTAATGAGCAAACAGCCAATCAGAGGTGAACACGCCGCTCCAGGGTGTATATAAGCAGTGCATTTTCCAGGGCTCGCTCTCTCCTCGCCACATGGTAATAAAGGTTTGCTGCAGAAGGATCCTGTGTGTATGTCCGTGTGTTCCTGCCGGCAGGAAAATAGCGCGGGCCACACCATATACATGTCAACTTTAAGATGCACGGTGCAGAGGACAAAAAAAAATTCTGTTAGCCATCTGCAATATCCATACACCATGCCACTCTATGTACACTGACATTGAATCTCTAAACAAGCAACTGATGTCAAAGATTGTACAGGAAGTAAAATAGTACAGTTACAGATGGTTTTGATCTAGAACACACTGAACAACAAACATTAAAACTATCATCCCACCCTGATTCCTCCACTTCCTCAGCTGTTGTACCTGGTGGAAGTCTCCTTCTGCTACTCCCCTTCTCCTTCTGTTTGTCCACTGACAAGTGCTCAGGGCACAGCTGCTCTCTGCTCAGTGCACATTGCTCCCTACCAGCTGTGGTACCCACTCTTCCAGCACACATCTTCCCTTTTCCTCTATCACTACAGATAGATGACAGCTAATGTTGACACATCCCAAGCCTACATCATTCTTCCTCAGCAATCTCCTCAATAAAAAATGATGGCTGGGGCTCGAGAGATGGCTCAGTGGCTAAGAGCACCGACTGCCCTTCCGAAGGTCCTGAGTTCAATTCCCAGCAACCACATGGTGGCTCACAACCATCCATAATGAGATCTGACTCCCTCTTCTGGAGTGTCTGAAGACAGCTACAGTGTACTTACATATAATAAATAAATCTTTAAAAAAAAAATGGTGGCTAACGTTGTGGCTGGAAGACTCAGATGACCAGCCACAAGGTTTGAAACAAAATTGTGGCTCTGAACAATAACTAATGACCTTGATGGTCATGTTCTAGGCCAAGGATAGCCTTTTCTGTTGCACATACACTGCAGTTCTGTTTCATCAAAAAAAATGTTAATTTATCTGAGATGCTGCTTCTGTTTGTAATTTACCCCAGCAGTTCTCAACCTGTGAGTTGCAAATCTATTGGAATCCAAACAACCTTTTTACAGGGGTTGCATATCAGATATCCTGCCTATTGATCTGACATTTTCATTATGATTAATCACAGTAGCAAAATTACTGTTATGAACTGTAGCGATAAAAGTAACGACAGAAACAATTTTATGGTTGGGGTTCACCACAAAATGAAGAACAATATTAAATGGTCTCAGCACTAGGAAGATTGAGAGCCACAGCTTTACCTCACTAATGGTTAAAATTTTACTTCCTCATAATGATATTTATGGTGAACTACAGCTATGAAGAAATACAAGATATCCATGCACCCACCCTTAATTAGAAGGGTGATAAAGCACCTACCTGAAGAAGGAACAACTTTTAAATACTATTGGTTCCTGTTTTATATTGATGCTGAACTGTGCAGGCAAGAAATACAACTGATTGATGCTCATCATTGTCTGAGCAAGAGCTCCCATAACAACAGAATGCCAGATTAAAAGTCACCTAATGATTCCATACATCCATTTGGAAGTAAAAGTCAGACACATTGTGATAGCTATTTCTAGTTGCCAACTTGACTACATCTGGAATGAACCACAATCCAGAAATGGAGGGTATACCTGTCATCCAGATCTTGAGGGCTGGACACAGGCTTCTGACTCAGATCTTGACATGGAGAGCTTAAGACATAGTAGGCATAGTAGCTTAAGTCCAGGTAAGATAGTATACATACATCTTTAGTCCCAGGAGACTGAGGCAAACAGATCTCTGAGTTAAGGCCAGCCTGGGACAGAGCAAGTTCCAAATCCAGGTGTAGTGGCACATATCTTTAATCTGGGCCACACCTTCTACTGGAAACCTGCATAAGGACATTGGAAGAAGGAAGACTCACTCTTCTTTGCCTGCCTGCACTTACTTGCCAGCACATCTGTTGGAACCTGCTCCTTCAGGATTCTAGCTTATACAGAAGGCCAGCTGAAATAACTACACTGTGGACTGAGCAACCAACAGATTTTTTGGACTTCCCATTCACAGCTGCCCATTGTTGGATTAGTTGAACTGTAGACTGTAAGTCATTACAATAAGAGAGACATTGCATAAGGTATGTAACTCTGGAGAACCCTGAATACTACACACATCTAGAACAACCAACCTCTTTAACAAGTGGCTTCTACCTATCCCCACAATTAGCCTTCTCTAAAGAGCGACACAAATGATACAATCCCTATAGCAGTTGCTTGAGGTTCATTTCCATGATGTGATAAAGTATCCTTACTAAAAGCAACATTGATGGGTAAAAGGTTTATTTAGGTACCAATTCTAGGTTCTAGTCCATCTTTTCCCAGAAGTCAACTGAGGGTCTCAGTTAGCAAGTCACGTCACACTCACATGAGGAAAGAAAATAAGCACATCTTTGCTTGCCAGTGGCTTCTGCTCTGGTAGATTCCATCACCCAGATCAGTCCCCAGTCAGGAAGTGTACTGCTCACACTCAGGATGAATCTCCCACATCAATTAATACTCAGGGCAATTCCCCTAGCCATGTCTACAAGCCCACCTGATCTAGATGCTACATCAATTGATACTCCCTTCTCAGTGATTCTAAGTTGTGTCAAGTTGACAGTTAAGACTACCCAGCACACCATAGTACTTCTCGAAAGGTGGGTATTTGCTCACATTTAATGAAAACACCAGATATTTCTAATCTACTGCCTTTAGATTGTGATTCCAATCTAAAATAGCAATGGTCTTTTAGGATGAGCTCTAGAATTAAAAATTAGACATTGCAAGTTATATTCGCCAGTTAAATACTTCAACTGGTGAATAGAGAACAAGAATATGAGCTAGAACCACTGGGGAAAGGGAGAAGCAGTTTGCAAGTGAGGAAAGGAACACAGAACAGAAAATGTTGAAAATAAGAAACCAGGGGGAAATATGGAGAGTAAATCACTTAGTAGCTAAAAACATTCCAGTGTCACAGGCTAGATGATAAACTGAAAATGGAATACGTGTGAAAAACACAACTTTTATAAACAGAAAAAGTGAAAGAGTGGTTAAGTGTTTAGGCTCTGGAATCCAATGGAGCCAACTTCTAGTCTGAACTCTGCCACTTCCACATGGATACACCCTACACTTTCTCCCAGGCTCAAGTCCTCTCTGGTACAATGAAGATAATTCATCTATTATAGAAATTAAATGATAGAGTTCATACAAAAGGGCTCCAATTAGTTAGCTAATAGTAGCACTTTTGTGACATCACACATTTTTCTATGCTAGGTAATAGACAAACGGGTCATGAAACACTGCAGATATTTCATCTAACAGATGACAGGTAATGGGCATTTCAAACATATTAGCAGTTTCAATGAAGAATGGAAGAATGAGAGAGCTTATGCTGTATTTTTTGAGCAGTTATAGGTTCAAAAGACAGTTGTCCAAAGCTACAGAAATATTCCAAGAGCCCTACATTCATACACAGCCTCCACCACAGTCACATCCTCCACAGTAGAGTGGCACATCTGTTTCATGGTGGGCCACAGTGACACATCATCACTGTCAAACGTCCACAGTTTATGTTAGAGTTCTCTCCTGGTGCTGAGGTTAAAGATTTTTTTGTTTTTGTTTTTGTTTTTGTTTGTTTGTTTTGTTTTGGGTTTTTTTTTGAGACAGGGTTTCTCTGTGTAGCCCTAGCTGTCCTGGAACTCACTCTGTAGACCAGGCTGACCTCAAACTCAGAAATCCACCTGCCTCTGCCTCCCAAGTGCTGGGATTAAAGGCGTGCGCCACCACTGCCGGGCTAAGATCTTTTCTTTGTATTTAACCACCTGTGTTTTTATACCTGAAGTGAGTTCCTAACAGACAATATAGGGATAAAGGGTTCTACCACCAAACTACAGCCTTAGGTTCATCTCTACTGTGGCAGAACCTGCCCCTAATGAATAAAGATTTCAAGGGACCAATCACTGGGTGAGTAGGCAGGACTTCCAGGTCACAGAGAGGAAGAGGGGAGGCAGAAGGGTACTTCCTTTTGGACAGGGGAGAGCACAGAGGGACAATGTCAGTAGCTGGAGGTCCCTCCCCGCTGGAGGCAGATCCGCTTGGATCCACCACTGCAGGATTTCACATAGAATATCTTAACAAAACTAGGATGCTGATTTCTGTGTCCAGGAAAACCAGAAATCAGTGTTACCTGTTGATTCTAAACTAAGATTGTGTGGTGTTTTCTTCAAGCAGGTACTCAACTGGGTTCCAGAGAAAGGGACGAAGGCAGGGCACCCCTGCCAGCCACGGGAATTTGGAAGCATATAGCATGCTTGGCAATGAATGGCCCACCATGGGAACTTAGTTAGCCGGGTGGAGAGATTTCCGAGCTCTGACTCAGAGAGTCTGCCAGGCCAAGAACGGAGCGGCCTGTCTGCCGGTGCCATGCCGGCGGTAGCATGAATTACCGTTTACTAGTTCATGCAACATACACCTTTTGATTAGACTATTTAGATCATGCACATTTAGACTCCTTAACTAATAGGGTTGATATTTATAACTTATATTTTCTAACATTTTCATTTTAATTTATTATTTTTATTAATGTTTTTAATCTTCATACAAAATTAAGAGATTTCATTATGACTATGAAATTCTCTCTCTCTTTCTCTCTCTAGATGGATATATAATACCTTCATGTCTCTTCTTTGTTGTTAACTGGACATTTTATATGATTCTATATTCTGTTTTTTAAACTGTACATTGATTATATTTCTTTAAAATATGCTTACTTGATCCCCTAGAGTTTGCCATATATATTTGTGAATTCTCCAAGTACACTTTACATTCATTTTGCTTCACTGGCCTCTTTGAGAGACTGGAAGGTTTTAATGTCTCAGAAATATACCCTTCTTTCGTCCAACAAATACTGAATGCCTACTCTGCATGTATTTCTGGGGGCATTTTGTGTGGGACGATGGGAGTGAGAATGCTGTGGATCCTCTGATTTTAGGTGGGCTATTCCTGTGTTAAGACTCCATAAGTCAAGCTAACTTCTCTTTCTACCATATAACTCATCTCAAGGTTTAAGCTCAACTATAGTCTGATTTTTCTACCAGTAAATGTTTGTTCTCCAAGATCTGAAATTCTAAACAATTAGTTCTTGAAGGTCTAGTGTAAATGTCTATATTCAACTGGAGCTGAATGTGGGTATTATCTAAAGAAAATCTGGCACTTTCTGTTTTAGATGGTTGTTAGGTAAAGTGTATTGCTGAATGATGAGTAGTACCTCAGTTGTAAAATAAGATTCTTATGAGATTTCCAATGACCTTGCTCATTGCCTTATGGATCACCACAGAAAGGAATGCTTGTTGAGAGTCTCCTAAGGTAGCCTGCCTCACTTAGGGCAAACAATTTCAAGAAGGAGAGACACATAGTAACCTCCTATGGCTACAATAATTTCCTTATTCCCAAACTCCCACACTTCTCCTATAAAGGATTGCAGCCAGATTTTTCCTCTGGGAAACCCTCAGTTTCCCATGGGAGAGAGCCTGTTCCTTGATGCATGTGCTAATAAATAGTTCCATCTGTTGAAGGTCAGACTCTCATCTCCTGACTTCCTTCCCTTTACACTGTTTCAGAAAACTAACAAAGAGTCTTGGACAACAACCTTGGCACCTCTGTGACGAGAAGGGCTAAAGTCTTCAAGGTGGGAAAGTTCATGGTGTCCGAGATGTTGGCCATGCTGTGGGAATTCTCACGGTAGTTCCAGGGTCACTCCATCCCTGGCCATCTCCACCATGGTCAAGATCTGACACAAATATAAACCTTTGGAGAAGTGAATTTCTCTACTTTCCACATCTACAGACACCATGTCTGTCACCCAAGTAGACAGACTTTTTAAGTCTCATTGTTTCAAATCCTCCAATGTCAATTTAAAACTTTGTACCTTCTCCTGTAACTCTTCTCTCCTCCACTGTGATTCTTTATGAATGACGAAGTTGTGCCTACATATGAAAAACATTCTAAATTACTCTGTTCCTCGGACATTCTTCTTCATTAACTTTCCCTACATATTCTCATTTCCTTTTCTCGAAGCTGCTATAATTTACTGAAGAAATTTTCAAAGGAGCATAGGCATAGAGGACTTTATGATGATTCAAAACAAAGAAAAGCAATAAGTGCTGTAATTTAATCTTATGAGAAGTTTCATTTTCCCACTCTGAGGAAATAATATGCCCGTAAAATGTCACTGAAATGTAAGCTAAACTCACTCCTTCGTATTTTGTTTGCTAAGAAAAAAAATTAAATGGGTAGTAGTTGATTGGTAGTTTTCAGCATGGAGAAAGCATGTCATAACTGAGCTTCCAGCAAGTGTCCAGCCTGCTCTGGCAATAGCATGGGACTGAAACAGAAGCAGTGTTCTAGGGAGACAAGTGCTTCTGAGCAAAGTCTAGCAACGTCTTCCTTTTACTCATACATCCAAGCTAGTTCTATCTGTACACGTATAAAATGACACACAAAGGCCTCCTGGTGTTGCTGATGTTTTTAAGAGTCATTGTTTTGTTTTGGTTTTTTTTGTTTTGTTTTGTTTTTTAATAGAGTTTTCTGACTTTTCCTACCACAGGAAGCTAAGAAAAACAGGCAGTCTGTCCAAAGGCTAAAAAGAGCAACAAATCAACATTTAAAAATCCCTTAGTGACTATATTTACCCATAAGATGATTGGGCACTAGTGTCAATATGATGACAATATACATAAGCTTTGACTGATAAAATCTCACTTCCTCTATACTTTAATGGAAAAAAAAAGCACTATGGAACTAATAAATGTCAAGTTCCAGCAAGTTATTAAACCAGCCTAGGAAAAAAAAAATAAAAGAATGAATTCTTTGTTTTGGGCAGCAGCATAGTTTTGGTGAATCAAATACTAGAATTACAATGTACACCAGACACAAACTGCCATTCCCCAAATAATGATGCTGATTGTACCCCGGCAGTTTTCCACCACTCATCCATGGTTCAGAAAGCCTTGCAAGCTCTGCATCTCAGGATCAAATGTTCTCATTGTGTTAGAGTCCTGCGGAAACTAGGAGCAGACGGTGGTGAGATCTCCTTACGATTAAGCTGTAGGCAAGTCAGAACCCTTGGCAGAGTGAGGGAAGGCTTAGAAATTTGTTTGACCCTGGGAAGGTCTAAACTCCTTCCTTGATCCCTAACACTATTCACACTACTGTCTCCATTAACTAGAACTACACAGGTAATTCCCATCACACACACACACCCACACAAACACGTTATGTAAGGTGTTGTTTGTGTAGGCATCTGAGTGTGCCTTGTAATCTAGTCCAAAAATGGTCAAGAGCCTGAAGAAAACACTTTTATATGCAAGCAAAGAACCCCAAAAAAAAAATCAAACTGGTCATGTCTTTACCCTGTTAAATCTAGTATCCAACTGAATCCAACTCCATCGACAGGCCATATGTCATTTTTCCCTAGCTTTATTGAACAATGAATAAAATATTTCTGACATATATACTTACAAGGTCTGCCAGAATTTCATTTGAGGAAAAATAGCTATTAAAAAAAGTGGTTATTTTTCCATGTGTTCCATGTTCCTTCCAGCTCTGGATGCAGCCTGACAAGATAGTAAGAGTTTGCAAGAAGAGATTGGAGGATGGAAAATTGGAAAGAAGAAAATAAAGCAGTAACTGATACAAGTTGTTAGAAAGAAATATTATGTTCATGTTTTCCTTTTCCTTGGAGAACAGACTTAAATAGCTTTCAGTATTTATAGGAGAGGCTGGATTCTATCTATCTAACTATTCATTACAAAAAATATCTTGCTTGGGGTGTTGGTGCTGTAATCCTGTAATACCTATAATTCCAGTCTGGAGCAGCTAAAGCAAGAGGACTGTGAATTTGGAATTATCTTAAGCTATCTGATGAGGTCTAGGTCAGCCAAGGCTATATGACAAGATGGTATCTCAAAACAAACAATATCAAGATAGAGTAAATGGGTAAATATATGAACAATGAAAGTAAATATTTAGCATCTACTGTATATCAGACCATACACTAAACACCAGAGAAGAGCAACAAAAAATATGGGCTAGATCCCCATCCTTTACTCATCTTTCCATCTACATGGGAAAAGCAGAAATAAATGACAACTACATTAAATACATTAAAATATCATTTTTCAGTTGATGATACAATAAAGTTTTGTTGGAAGGTGGAATTTCCTTTTTCTTTGGGAATATACAATGGCTAGAAAAGGCCTTCAAGAGAAGGTGATATTCGAGTGGAGGCTGGACTGCTAGGAAGGAACCTCTTACAGCTTGGATGATAAATGTTCTCCAAAAGTGTTAAAGGCATGATCTCAGTAGTCATTCTATTGGAAGATATTCCATGCTAAAAGGTGAGCCCGCATGGAAGGTCCTTAGCTCACTCAGGGTGTGTGCTCAAGGAAGTCTGGATGCCAAGTCCTTGTTGGTCCCTGTTCTTGGTTTCCTCTCTATAAGGTGAGCAGTTTGCCCCATCATACCCTCCTGTCATTGCCATCTGGAATCTATGCACTAAGATCTAATACAATGGTTCTGGGCTACCACCGGCCAGAATCTCTACAACTGTCAGTTCAAAGATGCCTATTCCCTTATCAAGTGATTATCGCAGATTTTTTTATATAGACTAAAAGGTTACTTAACCATAGCCAGTCATAAAACTGTATGAACACAGAGCATCCAAAGCTTGATAGCTAGAACACACAAGTCAACATTTAATCAGCTCTCCATTGACCAGGAGCAAGTGCAAATTAAGGATAAAAGCACAAAATAAAAAAAATCATGCTTTATTCAATGGACATGTTCTAGAAATACACAAAGAACTCAATGGTAGTTATGGATCTTGTTAGAAAGTAGCCTCTGAAATCTATGATAAAAAAATATGTGGTGGTGACTAAAAAAATATCAGAGATTAACCATGGTGTGAGTCACTGAGAAGAGAAAAAGGCAGATGCCTGGTGCCGGAGGATGATGCAACAACATCCAGGACTAGATGTGTAAATTTCTAGAATGAGAGAATACCAAGAAAGACTTGATAAGTAAGTACCAGGATGATGCTCAAGGTGTTAGGCTTCTGGGTGGACACTAAACTCAGCAATCGTTCCTCAGTTGAGATGGAGATAAACTGTAAATTAGTTTCCTACAGCTTCAATGCATAAACAAGACTGGGCAGGAGACAAGAAAGGAGGGAGAGAGGAGAACTCATGAACGGCATGCTCGAAGGGATTTGTTCACAGTTCACTGTGGTGAAACAAACACAATATGTCTGCCTAAAGAACCAGAGACGGAAGGTCAAACTCAGCTCGGAAGGTCAAACTCAGCTCCTCTGTGAAAAGCAAAGGCACAAAGCTGTGACTTCAGGAAAGAGGCAAGCAGAGGAAAGGACGGCTTTGGGCTCAGGCTGTGGAGGTAGAGTGAAGGAGCTGCTTTGCAGGGCATTCTGGGAATCCATGGGCGGGACGGGAAAGCCACCCGTGAGCAATAATCTTTCCAGCATCTTAGCCATACAGAGACAAGAAGAGTCAGACTTGGAGAGAAGTGTTTATTCTGTAGGGTTTAGAGGAGAAAGAACAAGTAGGTTTAGCCCCATGGGGCTGTCTAACTAAAGGATGCAGAGCTAGGGACTCCTAGGCGGCAATGTAGCACAGGTCCATAAGCTCTGCAGCTTCTCTTTCAGGAGAAATACCTAGACTTTTCAGATTTATATGTTCTCTTTATTTATAGTACTTTATTTGCAAAACATAAAAATAAAAAATACCTAAGATTACCTTTGCCTCTTTCTTTTTCTCTTACTGTTGCACCTAAGGAAGGACATTGGAACACATACCACAGAAAGAGTGATAGTGAATCACACAAAATTCTGAGTGAAAATAGAAACTATCATCTGACGTTCATGGAACATTTACCATATACCTGGTACTGTGCATTATCAAAGACTCACAAGGATTCTATAAGGACAATAGTAGTTTGTTGTTTGTGTGTGGATGCTGCCATAGACAATAGAGAAAATTAAATAGTTTGCATGGGATTTACTAATAAGCGATGGTTTCAAGAATTTACCTAAGGCAGTATTCTAGTTGTTATACTGGTATCCCATCCTGCCTTTGAATCATATCAGATATATAATATAATATCTCAATATCCCAATGGAGGATTTAGATACAAATGCCAAACAATGGAAAAGAAGAAGAAAATGACCAGGTGGTGGTGGCTCATACCTTTAATCCCAGCACTTGGGAGGCAGAGGCAGGCGGATTTCTGAGTTTGAGGCCAGTCTGGTCTATAGAGTGAGTTCCAGGACAGCCAGGGCCACACAGAGAAACCCTATCTTCCAAAGAAGAAGAAGAAGAAGAAGAAGGAGAAGAAGAAGAAGAAGAAGAAGAAGAAGAAGAAGGAGAAGGAGAAGGAGAAGGAGAAGGAGAAGGAGAAGGAGAAGGAGAAGGAGAAGGAGAAGGAGAAGGAGAAGGAGAAGGAGAAGGAGAAGGAGAAGGAGAAGGAAGGAGAAGGAGAAGGAGAAGGAGGAGAAGGAGAAGGAGAAGGAGAAGAAGAAGAAAATGAAAGACAGAAGCAAGAAAGAAAAATGAATGCAAAGAGGTAGAGATGTGTTCTGGTATGTATCCTGGGCTCTTAAAGGAATCTGCAGCACTCCACAACTGTGTGAGAGTGCCCTCCGGTAAAATACAGTAATCAGCGACAGACTTTTGAGGTGGTATCAGTTAAAAAATAACTGCCAGCTGACTTGAATGATGGAAAACAAAATCCTTACACTGAAAAAGCACTTCTAGGCTTCCAGAGCAATTGCTGGAGCTGGGACAAGCTGTACTCCTTAACCAAGGGGCAGTAATAACAGTCAGAGGGCTCTACCTTCTCTTGCAAAGGAAAGGAAAGGGGACAGAGAGAGGGTAGCACCCACGCTGTGCCTGCGGCAGTGTGTTTGGCCAGACGATTAAATGTGACCCCTCAAGCACACTAGATGACCTAGACATGGATGTTCATAATCTTGACATGGGTGGCTGGTTTCCCGACCACAGTGCTGGCCTGGCCTTCTGTGTACGTAGGCAGGTAATGGGGCAGACTGACACAGGCCCAAGGATCTCCTAGTCAGCAGGCAATAACCTGAAAATTCAAGAGACGCATCTTGAAGATGAGCTTACCCTCTACCCACTTCCTCTTTGCCTTAGGTTTCCATGCGCTTGACATTCTGCGTAGCCTTCTCAGGAAGGAGGCGCCTGACTTTCCAGGGGACAGCAGAAATGTTGACTTAATCTCCCAAACAACTTCGGGAAGCAGAAGTCAATTTTATCAAGGTAGATGTGGCGGCCCGAGAAGGAGATAACTTGCCCAGACTGTTAAATGCAAAGCCAAGGTGGGCACGGAGGCCTGAGTAGACCCAAGCTGTGATGTCTCCACTCACCTGGCTTTCTGACATGACCCCAGGCTGCCTAGTCAGGAACTGGCCCCATAAGCTGGCCCTGTCCGGGATACGGATCCTGCCGTTAGGGAGGTGCCTACTTTTCTGTCCATTACTAAGCTTTGCCTCTGACGGATATGAACAGACCTTGGACAAGAATTCAGGACAAGAGGAGATCAGGGATAAACTTGCCAGGTGCCATGGTGGTAGCTTACTCTACAGAAGCCAGTGTTTTGGGAAAAGTCAACCAGTTTGGGAAGAGTCAACCAGATCAAGACATGAAAGGCTCACTCAGGGTCCATGGATGGTTTTTTAATTAAAAAACAAAACAACAACAAAACGGCTATGTGTCTGTGTGGGGCTATGTGCACGTGAGTGCAGGTGCCCCAGGAGGCAGAGGCCATTGAGTTCCCTACAATTGGAGTTACAAGAAGTTGTGAGCCACCTGGTCTAAGTCCTCTGGGAGCTTGGCAAATACTCTTAACTGCTGAGCTGCCTCTCCAGCATCCACATGTTACAGGACTGCACGAAAATCACAGCTGCCTGCTATTTACATATTAACAACCTTTCCTCTGTCTTCCTTCCTTTCTTCCTCCCCCTTCCCCACCCCCACAACTGTATTTTGGACCTTCCTTCACTAAATAGCTCAAGTTGACCTTCAAACTCAAGACCCTCCTACCTCAGTGCTGGGGTCCTCTTGGATAGTGGGATTGAAAACATGAATAATCATGCCAAGCACAATTCTCTTTTTCTTTATTCTTTTGGTTTTGTTCTTTGGTTGGTTTGTTTTTTGTTTTTTGTTTGGTTGGTTGTTTTGTTTGTTTTCTTTTAAAAATGGAGATGGAAGCTAATATTACTTTTTTTTTTTTTTTGCTCATGATTGTTGGTTACCAATGAGTGTTCCTTAAATCATCTACGAAAGACCTGATCTGATAGGGTGAGTCAATAAAACAGTTCAGTGCCTGCCCTAGCTCTCATCAAAGCCCATCCAGGCCAAACCTGCAGGGAGCAAGTGGCGAGCAGAGGAGGCATGCCCACGACTAGACAGTGCTGATCAAACTTGGCAGCAGCCAAGGTTCTCAGATGCATGGCCAGGCCAAATTAAGCATTCCTTCACCATTCCTCCTTTGTGCCTGCAATCCTGATTAAGCTGCTCAGGCTTCAGGGGCTTCAGCTTCAGAGAAGAGTGAGAGGCCTTGAGCACCAGAGGAAGCTCCATATGCTGAGGGGTTCATACACACAAGTGTACAGCACGAGGATTGCTATCAGAGTCGCCCCTTTACCTGTAAAGATTCCATCCGTGCAGGGCACACACCCCCTCTACACTCACCCAACTTGTATTTACACCTCTCTGCTCTTTTCCCGTTTGCTTGCTCTTACTTGGAAAGACATGCCTTAACAGCACCCAGGCGGGTTTTCGCGGAAGGTTGCTTCTTGTGATGTTTTACCCTCCCCTGCCCACTCCCCCTCCTCTTGTTATTCTCCATTGTACAAGCCCTTTGGAATTAGAGCAACATTCCATCCGCCCCTGTTATTTACAAGTACCTCAGAACAGTCTTTAGTTCCAAGATAGCTGTTCTTTTCAGAGGCCAGACTTCATTAACTGAATAATTTCTCATTTACATGTGAACTAACACCCATTCACATACACTGTGATTTACATGTTTGGTGCATAAAAAACTTCACAAGGCAGAGTCCTGTGGGCCTCAGTTCACACAGCAGATACCCTCTCACAAAGGATACCCCTCACTATGGGGAGGCCACCTTCCCTCTTTCTTCATATGTCTATCTGCTTCTGCAGGACAAAGCTCACCAGCTTACTGATTTAAACAACCTCCAGGGTTACCTAGCCTGGCTCGAGGCTTATTTGCAGGAATTCCAGGAGAAATTCTTCCTCTGCCCGCCAGACTGAAGCTATCTATCGACTGGCACAAAAATAGAGCGGCTGACCTAGATGATGTCATACAGCTGAACCACCAACGAGTTCTACAACTTCTCTAAGTTGTGCTTTTGTATAACAAAGAATTTAGCTGGCCTTTGTCTGAAGTTCCTGGGAGACTCTTTCAATCCTTGAGATTTCCTTGGCCAACAGAGAGAAGTCTTACAATTCACCGGTGGGGCCCCTGGACCCAGGGTGATGCCCTATGTTAATGAGGGTACTTCAGTTGTGGGGCATAACATACCAGAAACAAACAAACAAAAATGTGATTTTAATTGGTCCTGGGTTTAGCAGCACATATCAGCTGTACCCCCAGGGAACAGAAAAAAACTAGAACATGAGATTATCAGTTGCTGCTGATTCAATGCAACAAAACTATAGAGGAAATGGTAAATAAACTCAGAACACCAGGATTCCAGCCAGCCTCTCTGGCTGGCAACACTCTAAGGAATGTTATACTTGGATCTGGAGAGGCTGACACATCCATGAGGACAACAGGGGCTTAAGAAAGCTACAATTGATGATGATGATACATCCGTACATACTTTCTCAAGAGTCTTACAAGTTCTGGTAGGGGATAAGAGAATCTATAGGGCTTCAAATTAAGACCCAACTGACCAGCTCCGTCTGTAGCTGGTACAGAAAGTAAACACAGTTGGGGAGGGGGTATGTGTAGAGGACTGTACACTGTAGCCTTCACTTTCAGTTTGATTAGCAATGGATAATTTTCTCTGTAGTGAGAGTTTTCATAATGCAGCACATACCCCAGCAAAACAATGGAGGAGGACAGATGTGTTTCCTCATAGGGTCAAAGCTTTCAATCTGAAATGGGGAAGGCTTGCTAAAGCAGAATGGCTCACCCCCAGTGCTGGCCAGGCACAGAAAGAGGTGGAAGGGAAAGTATGCATTTATGCTGCCATGGTTTTTTGTTTTTTGTGATTTTTTTTTTCAAACTACTATAGCCTATGCAGCAAGGCCTTTTCCACTTTGCTAATCCTCCCTGGAATTATCCTCATAGGCCCACTTAGAGAGGAACCTCATTAACCCCTTAGGTGTTTCTCAATCCAATCAACAGGACAATCAGGACTAATCACCACAATGATTTCTTGGGTTTAAAACTTAAGGGCCGGGCAGTGGGGGCACACACCTTTAATCCCAGCACTTGGGAGGCAGAGGCAGGCAGATTTCTGAGTTCGAGGCCAGCCTGGTCTACAGAGTGAGTTCCAGGACAGCCAGGGCTACATGGAGAAATCCTGTCTCGAAAAAAACAAAAACAAAAACAAAAACAAAAACAAAAAACAAAAAAACAAAAACAAAAACAAAAAACAAAAACAAAAACAAAAAAAACTTAAGGGCAATTTTGTCATGCTGCATGAAGGGTACCTGATCAGGATAAACATATATGAGTCTAACACATTGGATACGTACGAGCCTAGGGCCCAGCAGTGGCATACCTTGTCCAAATCCTGTACCTAAAGCTTAATGGTATGGGGCAAGGTTTTAACCTTCCTATGCCTCAGATGCTTCATTTATGAGAAAAATAAATAAATGATAGTACTAATAATGGCTATTTTAAAGAATGGTTGTGAGAAAAATGCATTGTGCATGAATGTTTGCAAACGTTATTTGCTTTATATAAATGGATGCTGATTTTTCTGATAAACTAAGAAGTACATAGCAGAAGCATCTTTTATCTCAGCTTTACTACAGTATCAAATCATGATTCTTAGACATTTAGTCAAGGACTGACTCTACTGCAGTTTTTAGAGCGTGGGGGGTCAGTAATGAATGCCCACCTGTGATAGGCTTAGATAAGAGGTCCCCTACATTCTTGGGCATTTGAGGACTTGGTTTGCACTTGGTGGCCCTGTTTGGTTAGGCTTTCGAGGTGCCTGCTTGCTCAAGGTTGTATATCACTAGGGGTGGGGCTTTGTTATAACTTGAATTCTCTGTTTCCTGTTTGTGGTTAGAGATACAAGCACTCAGCTGTTCCAGCTGCCATGTCTGTGGTCTGCTGCCATGATTCCCTACCAGGATGGTGACAGAGTCTAAAGACCTCGGGAACTGTAAGCCCCAAATAAATGCTGTCTTCTAGAAGTTGCCTTGGTTGTGGTATTTTATTACCAAAATAGAAAAGTAACCAAGACATTATACAAGTCATTTACGTCTGTCGGTGAACCACAGTTCTGCATGGAGCATCCACTCCCTGTGGATGTACGAGATGATACACAGACTGACCTCAGATGGGATTCTGGCCACTAGGGTGTAGCTGCAAAGCACAAATTTCACTTTAAGTGGAATAGTAATGGAATCTGACTGAGCCCAATAAGAATGATGATGGCCTAGGTACAAGAGATCTGGGTTGGCACAAATAACATGTTACAGTAAAGATATAAGACATAAATAAGGCATTCTCTAAGCACATGGGTGGGGACATCAGGTAGGCATCTTACACAGAGATAGAAAACGCTACTATGAGTTCTCAGTATTATCTGATGATAACCTCAGCTTTTGGACTGGCCAGAACAACTGCTCTTTAAATTCAATATTCCAAAGGTTTCATCTAATACTTGAGAAGGTGTTAAGTCAGACGCAGAATTGGGCAATGAAAAACTATTAAAGGGACTAAAGAGCCAGAAATAATTTGGTTCTGGATTTGCAACGTTCCAATTCTCCACAATTATGAAATTCTTTTCAGTCAATTTACCTTGTAGAATCTTTAACATAGGTGTTAAACATGGTCTTTCTTTTTTCTTGGAACATGAGTTCATACAGAACTTTTTTAGCCTTAGGTCTATCTCTTCAACTATTTTGTAACCTAAACTCTATTTACATAAGAAAAAAAAACTGCATGAGCGACTTGTGCTCATGATAGCACACAGCTATTTTCCTAGCACTCAGCAGTTGAAGGAAGATCAAAAGTTAACATCCAGTTTGAGCTGCACAGCAAGACCTCTGTCTGGTCAACAAAACTAAACAAACCTCCAGGTCAAGGGCTACAGTCTAGGGATAAAGCACTATATTCTCAAGGGCCTGGATTCAAATCTTCATAGCAGGAGGAAGAGAAAGAGGTGGAAAAGGAGGGGAGAGAGGGTGAGAGAGAAGAGAGAAGGGAGGAGCAGAGGGAGGGAGACATAAGGCGAGAGAAGAAGAAAGAGAGGAGAAGAAAGAAAGGAGGGGGAAGCTTGCATGGATGACACTTGATAAAAGACAGCTGTAACTTCAAGTACCGGGATTCTGAAGAAGGAGAGTGGGGGAAGAGAGGAGGGGGACAGGGAAAGGGAAAGAGCCAACCTAATGCATATTGTCTTCTGGATTCATTCCTTTCCTAATTAATAGCTGTAGCATTTAAATCAATAGCTTTCAAAATAAGATGTCCCAAGTGACAGCATAAGTCTCCGACTCAGGCACTGTGAGGTAGAGCTCCTCAGTCTGTTTTAACAAGCCTCCATTCAGAGACTCCGCTTCTCCATTCTAGATGCACTGTGCTCTGGGACAGTGTCATAGCAAGTGGGGTTTCGTTCAGATCAGAAAGACTTGGTCAGAGACATGCAAAACAAGAAGCCAACAGAAGAGCAGAGGGTCTCCTCATGGGAGGAGTATTGCTGCCCAGTACAGGCTTTTTGACTCAAGAAACTATGGCCATTGGAAGCACTAGAGAGTACAACCAGAAACAGCTCTCATACACTGGGGTCCTCCGTCTATCATTCCAAAGGAGATGTCCTTTATTTCAATTATCATGGCAGTCTGAGCTCAAGTTACCTTAACTATGAAAGGATGACCATTATTTAACCCTGTCTATCTCATGATGTTATTATGACATGTTAAACTAGTTCTGCGTGTGCACCCACCAACCCTTTACAACTTGCAAGTAATATCATGAACCCCATTGATCCATTCATTAAAACTGTGATGACAAAGAATACTCAGTAAGAATGTATTGAGTGAATCAACGTTCTCTTGTTACCACTTAAGAGGATTAATATCAGTGTTAGTTTTCTATAAGGCATGGTACATGGGCAACACATAGCTAGACTAGACTTATTTTTAGAAAGAAGAAACTCTACAAACAGAATTGTTTATAATTAGATGTGAAAAGATTAAGGAATACCTAAGTGGAAAACACTTGCTATCAAACTGTGACTTTCTCATTCATATACATGTGTGAATCCACACCCACATACACATATACACATATATCCAACATATACAAACATGTACACATACAAATACACACACATACACACACATATGCACTTTGTGATACTGAACACTTCACTCCATAATAATGACTAGGGAACTGATAAATGTCTTGGATGCTTAGTATGGACTTAACCTCCATATTTTAGTAGATTGATATAATTTGGTTAACTGGTACAAGAATGACCACCACGACATTATCAGCAGTTGTAGCTGATGTTAATAATTCTCTAAATGAGATTTGTGTTTTGAGTGAATTTTTCTATATAAATTAATCTCCCAATAAAAAAAAATATCACTCTGTAGTAGTCAGCTCTAGAAATGCACTCCAACTTCCAGTTCATGACAGCTGACATGTAAATCAAAATGGCTTCCATCTCTCTGCTGGCTAGTCCAACAAGAAAATGGACAGAGATACATGCACATCCCTGAGACATAAATGATTGGAAATATCCTTAAAAGAAAGTGGAAAAGCCTTAATACTCAGACAGAGGACAACCAGAAATGAAGTGGAGATGTCACAAAGAAACAGGTATTCTTTCCAACTGGGGACCTCTGTGCCCTGGAGTCAGGATAACATTACAATACTATCCGCCATTCTCTACCTTGCAGTGTGGTCTGAACACTGAGAAAATAAGAGCTGGACTGCCCAAGGAGGCAGGTGGGGGTGGAGGAGAGTGAGATGAGAGGCCTTGGGGAGAGGAAGAGATGTATGAGTCAGTTTCAGGATAAGACTTTCACCTAGGGAAATTAGAACCAGTTCTGGGATTTTATTTTATGTAACTATTATTAAGCTTTATTAAGCATACAAAACAACGATTTTATAGCATTTTCACACATGTATATTAGTGTAGTTTGTTTATAAATTTGACTTTCTGAAAGGTAACTCACAGGGACTGAGAAGACAGTTCAAATAGCAAAGCGTTTGCCACACAAGCATAAAGAGCACAGCTCAGGACCACAGCACCCACGCAAGAGCTAGTCATGGTGGATGCATGCCTATAATTCAAGCACCTGAAAGGTAGAGACAGCAGCAGCCTTGGAGCGTTTGACCAGTTAACACTGCTGAATCAAGGAGCCCCAGACTCAACAAATGATCCTGGCTCAAAAGTTAACACAAAGGGTGACGGTGGTAGACACTTGCCATCACACTCTGACTTTCACATTCATGTGACTTGACACACACAATAACACACATACACACACATGCACACATACAAATCATAAAAATGCACACAGATACATCATGCATACAGACTAAGTCATTAAATCAAAGAAGAGACAGATAGATAGATAGATAGATAGATAGATAGATAGATAGATAGATACATACATACATACATACATACATACATACATAGGTCCGTAGATAGGTAGATAGATACATGGATACATAGATCAATACATAAATAGTTAGATACATAGAAACATACAGAGATAGACACATAGATATATAGACACACAGATGAAGAGACAGACAGACAGGTTTTTATTTAAATTACAAAAATAATCCCCACGGTTTAAAACCAAAAACAAAGGAAGTCCAGGCAACAGAGAATGAAACCTGCTTTGATCCTAAACAGAAGCATAGAAGACATAGAAGAAGAATCAGCAAATGCAAGACATAGAACTGGTAGAACTTCATGACCAGTATTGTTTGGAAAGAAAGAGAAAATGAGTGTTCTGTATGAGCTAGGTCAGGGAATATCTTACGAGAATAAAAAGCACATTCAGTGCAGAAGTCAGTAACATAACAAATAACAGAATGTGCTTTCTGCCATGGTTCTACATTTTCAGTTCTGTTATCTCACGACAACAGTTAGGCAGCACGTGAATAAATTGTCCAAAAGCAAGGTGGCATCAAATCCTCTTTAGCACATCGAAAGTTTCTCAGTGTCAAGCCTGAGAATAAAGAAGACAGGAGATGAAGTGTGATCCCTGGCAGTAAGTTGACAAGCTTTTGAAGCATAATGAAAGTACATTCATTGTTTGATTGAATGCCATGCCACGACAATACTGATGACCAGGAGGTGCTCAGTGTGTGTCCGTCCACACACTGAATGCCCAACTGCTAGAAACTCAGCTGAAATACTACGGCCATTTATTTATAGCCTAGCTTTTTCCAAAAAAGATCTGAGGTGGTTATAAAAGGCAGTTTGTCTACAATTATTTGTTTCATGGGTGGTTTTGTTCTTTACAAATCATGTTCGCTGTCTTCTATGATGTCTACACAAAAGGAGGAGGGGACAGCTATGTGGTACAAAATGCAAAGACCAAATTATACTGAAGCTTACCTGTCTCTGTGCCCATATGGCCCACATGTTCTAGTGTCTTCTTGCTTTTATTTATTCAGCTGCAATCAGAAACTTTCTTGACTGAATTGATGGGGTAGGATTGGAACACAAAATTCAGGATCTATCAGTAATATGCCAATCTTTTATTAATATTGATCTTGTAACCTGCCCATGTGTAGGGAAGTATAGAAAAACCCAAGACCATGCCTCTCATGTGGACTCCAATTTTACATTACTTCTCTGTTAGATTTTGTAAATTGGAAGTCCTGGTCTGGGACTTTACACTCTATTAGTGATGGTGAAGTATCATCAACTTTGCTCAACTCAGAGCAGGAATGTGGAATTTTTCATGTGACCTCATCTAGTCCACCTGCTGTCACTCCTGATCCCTCTATTGCTTTTTTGCTTCACTTCTTCCACTATCTGCTTTCTCTCAACCTACCTCCATGTTTACACTACCAGTCCACTAGGAACAATTTCAACCTCCTTTTGTGTACTGGTTTGGCTGAGAATGGCTCCTATATTTGAAGGCTTAGGCACCAGAGAGTGAATCACTTTGATAGGATTAGGAAGATTTGGAGGTAAAGACTTATTGGAGGGAATGTCATGCCAATCCAGTCTCTGTCTCTGTCTCTGTCTCTCTCCCTCCTTCCCTCCCCTTTCCCCTCTCTTTTCCCCTCTCTCTTTCTCCCTCTGTTGACTGCAGGTCAGGATACAGAATTCTGAACTAATTCTCTATCAGTATGTCTGCTTGTATGCTGCCATGCTTTCTGCCATGATAATAATGGACTAACCTCTGAAATTGTAAGCAAGCACCCAAGTAAAAGCTTTCTTTTATAAGAGTTGCCTTGATCAGGGTGTCTCTTCACTGCAGAAGAACAGTGGCTACTGTAGGGAATTATATTTTCGTAGGACACCCCAAGACCAAGTTCTCAGCACACGAAAAAATTATTTATCCAAAAGGAACAAAGGTCAGGGAATAGAAAACAAAGATGAGAGTCAGAGGAAGAGGGAGAACAGGAAGAGAACAAGGGAGAGGGAGAAAGTGTATTTATCCTGGGGTGGAGGGGTGGGGGTATGATAGGGTCACAATAAAGGATTGCCTTATCATAGAGAGGAGGCAGACATGGCCCTATAGGAAAATGGCAATTTATAAAAGGGGAAACCCTATGTTAAAATGAGGTGTTCAACTTTAATTGGGCATGGTAATTAGGTGAGTCAAAGGGGACTTGTGATTGCTGGACTTCAATATTTTGATACCTGACAACTTGGTAGTTGTCCTCAGGAGGAGAAAGAGAATATAGATGTTGGTGGCTAGCTTTAGGAATGTAATCTAACAGTGTTTAGCCAGCAGAGGGAATGGGGAGAAGGACAAAGTCTGCCAGAATCATCTTTGCCACCCTCTGGCTGGCTAGAGACCCTTCCACTAGCTAGGACAACTCATGATCCTGAGTTGACTGTACTCTATGTCTGACCTGATGTCCCCGGAGAACCTCCTGCTATTATCTACTTTTCTAGTTGCTGCAACAGTGATGGAGACACATAAAAGGAGACAGGGTGTGGTTTGGGTTATAGCTCAAGAGAAGGGTTATAACTCAATACAGTCCATCTTGGTGGGAAAGACACAGTGGCAAGAATGTGAGGAAACTGGTCACCTTGCCTCTGCTGTCAAGGAGCAAAGACAGGATGGCTAGTGAGACATTTATTTTCTCTTTTATATTTAGTGTGGCACCTGAGTGGTATCATTCACATTCACACCATCCAGGCTCTCAAATTCTTGCCCTGAGGCTTCCTTCATAATTCTCAATCCAGACAAGTTGAAATGAAAATGTCCCACTAACCCTATGACATTACTTTCCTTACAAACATCAAGATTTCAGGACTCACTGTGGACTAGACCCATAATTTTCACATTAGGCAATGAGTATGCAACTCTTTTGGTAAATGTCCTCATTAAAAATTAAGAGGTGTCTATATCATTTTACCCAATGACAAACAAGTTGAAGAAGACTGATCACAAGTTTCTTTATAAAATAAAGTTAAAAAAAGAAAACATGGCAGGAGGAATGGCTGTGAGGTTAAAAGTGTGTACTACCCTTGCAGAAGAGCATAGTTCAGATCTTGGTATCCATACCAGGAAGCATACAACCACCCATTCACCAATAACTCCAACTCCAGGGGATCCAACGTTCTCTTCTGGACTCCTTGGGTACCTGCACTCACATCCATATACCCACCTAAACACATAGACATATACACATAAAAAAAAAAAAAAAAAAAAAAAAAAAAAAAAACAAACAGGAAAAATCCTATCTAGCCTGCTATCTAATTTGATGTGTACAATCATCTTTCCCAATAGAAGAAAACATAATCTACTGTTATAAATAAAACTCATTAGAACCTCAAATGTATACAGCTTGTCTCTATACACCCTTTTGCCCAATATCATGCTCTTTCTTCAGTATTATTATTGGTTTGAAACAACAAACATAAACTCAGATTTATGACCATATAAATCTCTTGATTTTACTATTAATTTCACTACCTTCCTGGAAAAAAATTTACCCTCTATTTTTAAATTTAAATACCATTTCCCATGCAATTCTTAGATTATGGTTTTTCTTCACTCCAAATTGGAAGCAACTTAGTAAGGTCAAAGTCATCGACTTACTGTGTTCTTTCTGGACTTGCTTAAGGGGCCTATGCAGACTTTGTCTTCCCTGGTGTTTCACTGTCATCTCTGAGCCATATTTAGCCTTCCATTTGCACCTGAAAATACCTGCTCCCCAGTTTCTTTTTCATCTCTATTATCCTCCCTAGGTCATTCTTACCACAATAGAATCATTTTTTAACTGCAATATTAAAGCTACAACAAAAGAACAAAGCTCACCCCGTCAATTATCCCCTGATCTCCCCCTGAATCTCTCTGCAGAAAGACTTAACTTCCTTGCAGGCATCTACTTGGTAATTTTGTCCCTACCTCTTGAGGAAAAATTCTATGGTCGAATAGAGTTATGACTTTTGTTGTATCAAAGATTATGGTCAACTGTCAGCCCCCTTTTTACATCCTTTGGATACTCCTGGCTTCTGGATTTCAGGATACTCCTGAAATCCTGATTTCTTTCTACCTCTGATATGCTCTTCTACATATGTTGAGCTGGAAAGGTCTTAGACTCTGGTCTTCACTTATCTCCAGGTACCTGCAATATCTTACCCATTTGGCAACACCACATGGATGTCTAGTAAGAATCTCACATCAACCAACGTAACTTTTTAAATTTTCCTTCAACTGCACCCAAATCTATTCTTCACTTGAAACTCACTTCTCTTATTCAATTAAGACCAATTCACCCAATGGCTTAAGGCAATACTTTAAAAATATTTCTATTTCTTTTTTAAAAATAACTATAACATCTTTATTTCTCTGAGAATATCACATGTGCATTCAATGTATTTTAATCATACTCCCTCTCATATCCTTCCCAGCTACTCCCAGATATGAACTCCTTGCAACACCTCCTCCTCCTCCTCCTCCTCCTCCTCCTCCTCCTCCTCCTCCTCCTCTGTGGGGCAGTTCTGACAGCCAGAGTCCAGTAGAGCAGAATCACTTTGAACCCCGGAGACCTACTGAGCATTTGCTCAAAGGGACGGCAGGCGTTCAGTGAATTGCTCCTGAGACCATGGCTCAGATTTCAGCCCAGACCCCTCACAGCTGCCCCTGCAGGAGATGTGTGCTCTATCAGGCAGACACTGCCTCCAACTCCCAGCATCCTAGCTGGACCTTACACACAGTCATCTGACCACAAGCCAGGCATGCCACGCCCCATACAATAAAAGGGGCGGTTTGCCCCCTCCTCTATCTCTTGCTTCCCCTCTCTCTTATTCCCTCCTCTCTCTCTTTTGCTTCCCCTCTCTTTGCTCTCTCTCTCCTCTCTGCTCTTTGTTCTCTTCTCTTTCTCCCTCTTCTTCTTTCTTCTCTCTCTCTCTCTCTCTCTCTCTCTCTCTCTCTCTCTCTCTCTCTCTCTCCTTCCTTTCCTTTCCTTCTCTCCACTCAACTAGCATATTTCCCCTTCCTACAATAAAATAACTCATTCATACATTGCCTCCTTTTTAATTAAGGCGCCGTGCAGCAAACAGGCCAGGACCTGGGAGGAGAGAGAGAGACCTGGGCCTCACCACCAGGCCCGCAGCCACCCAGGGAGAGAGAGCCACAGCAGGCCGGGCCTGGGCCGCAACCCAGGCCCCCTCCACCACCTTATTGGAACAGCACTCCTCCTTCTCCTCCTCTTCCTCCCCTTCCTTCTCTTCCCCCTACCACCACTGCTGCTGCTAATTGAGCCCAGTGTATGTTGCCTATCTGTTCATGACATCCACAGGGGCATGGTCAGCTTACCACAGTCCACATCTTTAGAGGAACTGATACTCCTTAGCTGGCAACCATCAACAGTCAATAATTTCCCAACTGAAATGGGGGTGGGGGGTGGGGTGGGGTATCAGAGTCCCCACCACACACTCATTGTTGGAATGCCAATTGGCTTGATTTTGTTCAGGTCTTGTACAGGCAACCACAGGGGCCATAAGGTCATGAGTACAGTGATTCTGTCATATCCAGGAGAAATGATTTTATACTGACTCTCCCTAATCTCTTACAATCTTTCCACCCTCCCTTCCTCTAAACCCTCCATAGACACATATTGTCTCTCTTTTCCCCATGCCCAAAATCTGAGTCTTGTCAGCTACTCCTCTACATATTTTCCCATTTTAGCCAACTTCTGAGCAGCATTCCACTTCCATACCAATTCAAGCCCTCTGTCTGCTTTTTCCTTTGCTTACTCCTGTGGTCTTCTTCCATTTATGGTTTCCACTGCCCACTTTCTATGCAATACTCTGAAGAACCTTTTAACAAATTTGATCAGTCCTGTTCCTACTTAGCATCTGTTACAGTCCACTACTGATTTCCCACAGGATTATACCCAATGTTTTCATGAGCTAGAAGACAATACTTCACCTGGATTCTGTATTTTAATATTTATTCCCACAATGCTCTGCTTGCTCACGAGGTTCTAGTTCTCATTGTTTGCCAACCACACCAAACCATTATCTTCAGCCTTTTTCATGCATGGGTCAGCAGCTTTTCTCTGACCATTCTATTTAAACGATATCTTTGAGAGAGGTCATCCTGAATATTTTACATTAAAATAGGTTTCCAACACTTTACCTTTATTTACAACATAGGTCTTACTGTTGTACAAATTATTATTTTTCATTTATTTTATAGGTATTTATCAGTTTTTCTATACCATGATTTAGGTTTAGTGACGGTAGGAACCTTGTGTCATATAACACTGCCCATCCCATAGCAAACAAATGTTGTGTACATAGAATTAATTTTCACTAGGTAAATAACAATATGCAGATATTTTCTGCAAGCATTCTGTCCCATTAAACAGGGGCTACTAAGAGTTTACACACACACACACACACACACACGCACACGCACATGCACACGCACACGCACAAGCACATGCGCACACGTGTGCGCGCACACACACAAAGAAAATTGCAAGTTTTATGGCATTCCTTAAAGCATTAAAATATGTTAATAATTACCCGAGAGAGATACAGCCCTTGTCAGTGCTCTCACAATTCTTTCAATATCTTCAGGTTCCAAGTCCTCATTCTCAGACTCACATCAAAATTGGTTCATATTGCTCAAAGGCATACAGAATCCAGATATATTTTTAAAGCACTCCAACTGATCAATCTGTTTCCAAGACATTAGCAGCTGCTGCTTTAATCATTTATGGGGCCATTACAGCTTTTTCGGCTTTGAGTCAAAAACGAAGGCATTGTTTTGTATTTTGTGAAATTGGCTCATGAAAAAAGGACTTTCCTTCCAATTTTGTAAAGTCAGATTAGAGGCTGGTGGCGATCTGGAAAAGAAACCAGTGGCCCCCTAAATCCATGGTGGAAATACAGCATTTTACAATCAATACAAGCCCGCAACTGGATCCTCAAAGGATCTATTACCATTGTTAAAATGCCTAGGTAGCTTTTTATATGTTGCTGATTTGGTCTTTTTAGTTTAGAGAACCAGCATTATTTTACTGACACTTCTCATTGCCAACCTCTATCTTAGAGCTGTACAGAGAATGTCATCAAGATGAACAAAAGAAAATAGAAATTAATATCTATGTTTTATGGCAAGAAAGGACTTTGGGGGTGATAAGGATCTAATTCCATTGGCAAAAGGCCCAGAGATGTTGAATGGTTTGTCACAAATCCTAGCATAGGCTCTTCTGTTTCTCTTAGGCTTTAGGACACAGAAAGCTAAGGCCTGTCATAGCCACTTTATGGGGGCTCCAATGATGAATAAACTAGGAAATCCTCAGGCAGGGCCTTAAAACAGAACTCTTAAACTCCTCCCTTACTGTTCTGTACCTCTCTCCCAGATTTCCCATCTTTATAGGTAAAGCAATAGCCATCCAAGCGCTCTAGGCTCCCTCTTAATTTTCCCATCTTTTCATATAACTTATTTCCAGTTAATCAAAAGACCTTCCAGTCACATCTCCAGTGACATTCTAATGTCTTAAGTGCCATAACTTTTTCTAGCATTTCTGTGGGAGTTTTTAAAATGACTTTTCTGGTCCTAGTCTTGCTGACAACTGTACACATACATACCCAAGGGGCATTACTTTGACCTTTGCTATTCCACAGGACGTCTTAAGTTGCAAAACAATGGTGTCCATTGTTCCATTTTATGCCAGGGCACACAGTTTGATAATGCTTAATTAGTCTGATGTCATCCTCATGACATGACTCCTTTGGTTGAATACCCCTTTTTCAGTAGACAACCTAAAAAACCTCTTCGCTTTCCTGACCACCCCCAGTACCTTCCATTTGTCATTCTGCATTCCTTGCTGCTGGCAGAACACCACTGGTGTGCCAGTCATTAGAGGTGAGACACAGTCTAAGATCAGGGCTGGGACTGGGATTTCTCAACTCCTATGCACCCAGACACCACTGGGAACCACAAGGAGTTGGGAATGGGAGCCTGGGGCCCTGCAATGAGCCCAGGAGGAGGATGGAACACAGTGTAGCTCAGAGTGAGTGCCAAATATATGGAGGGACTGAAAGAAAGGCCATCATGGAAGGCTTAGACACTGCTCTGTGTGACAAAGCCTCCCCCTTCCCAGTGGTTTCTGATAGAGAAGGTCTTTGCTCAGCTAAACTGTTTTATTCATGGCGAATGAGGATGCATACTTTTTACTCAGGGTGAATCAGGGATGAAATACCCTTTGCAGGAAGAAATGCCCAAGAAGGGGAACTTATTGGCTAAACACTAAGAGTCTATCTATATACCTCATTAGCATGGAGAACTCTAGATTTTTATGTTATGTGACCCAGTTGTCATGGCATTCTTAGTAGGGTATTGTGGTCACGTGCTCTAGGACAGGAATCTGGTCAGGAGTTACTTCGAACTCATGCCATTCTTAATTATAAGGTTTATTAGGGTTCTTACCAGTGATTCTGTATGGTGGCACAGTCCACTGTCTTACATCTATTGTCACCTTATTCTCATTCACTTCATTGTTTTTATGTTTAAGAAAATAGTGAAATTGTGGTGCTCAGTCAATACTTTCTATAAGTCAAAATGAATGGATGATTCCTTCTGTGAATGACGTATAAGGAGAAAGGACCACAAGATAAATTAAAAGCAAAGCTGCCCTATTGCTAGACTCAATGTTTCAGTTTCAAATGGGCTACTTGGGTGAGCATGGTCAGATGAAAACCTTACAAAGATGGAACAAAAGGAATCTTCTATTACCTGGTTTGTTTTAATTACTGTTTATCATAGGGGCCTAGGGATAGGACTATGCAATATCCATCACTTCTGTTCATTTGAAAATAAATAAAAGTAAATGTGGAAGGAACAATGAATGAATCAATTAATCAAAAGATACTCCTCCAAAAATAATAAACATGAAGTTAACACTTAGAGTACACAATATCATGAAAAATATAGAAAAGGATGCACATTTTAACTTGGATTCTTTAACTACCATTAAGAGTAAACCTACCAAAATAGGCTGGTGATTATATTAGCATTATCAATGATTTGTTATATAGTTCTTTTAAGGATATGTGCAACTGTAGAATGTAGTTTAAATGTTTATTGCTTTGATAATCATTTCAAGTCTACAATATTTAAACCAACTCGACATTTGCAGATGCAAAGCGAATGCTAGTTGCTCTGTGGTAGGTGAGGTGAGCATGAGGACAAAGAGGGTCGCCTTCTTGCTCTCTATCTTCTTTGAGTAAGAAGCGAAGCACTGGATAAACAGCAGTGCAGCAGGAACATAAAGTGCCTATGTCGTGTGGTACCAATTTACCTCTCTTTCTGTGATAAATCACTGAACAAGAACGTCTCTGGAGAGGAGACCATTTGTTTATTTGTCTTGCAGGTTAAAAGTATCACCTACTGAGAAATACCACGGCATGAACTGGCTTGATTCCTTTCGTTTGCCTAGCTTCCTTTCCTCAATAGTCCAGGCTCTTTGCCCACAGTGGTGTATTCCCTCCAGTATATTAACTAGAAATTAAGGAAACGTCACCCAGGAAAGCCCACAGGATAATCTGATGGAGATGAATCCTCAATTGAGCTTTTCTCTTCCCAGGTGTCTTAAATTGATAACCGCCACTCCCTAGGACAAGCCATCACATAGACAAATTATGTTATCAGAATAGGCCCAAGAAATAAAGGAGGTATCTGAATTAAGCTTACTGAATGAGGGGCATTTTGTCAGAAGGTTGTAGGAATGAAAGGGCATGGGCCTGAGCTATTTTTCAGGTGAGTAGGTAGAACCCAGTCCTGAAATGCTGGGCTGAGCTAGCTAAGAGAATCTACTATTTGCTGACATTTTACCTCCAAAGGGTAAGGAAAGAGACCAAACAGCCAAAACCACTCCAGGACTGCGGTTTAGCTTAGTAAACACTCGCCATGGTCATCAGACATGCTAGACAGAGGTCAGTGCTGTTCTCAAATGTGGAGAGAAAGAAACATACGGGTAAGGAAAAAGCAAATCGGACAGACGCAAGCACGGGAGGATTAAAGGCCACCTTGAACTTTGAGTCAGCAACAGAAGTTTCTTAACATGGCAGAGGTGAAGGTCAGAGGAAGTTGGGGCCCAGTCTGGGCTAATGCTCCAGTGATCCCTAAACAGCAGCTGCAAGGAGAAGCTACCCTTGTTCTGTTTCTTCGTTTATCACGGAGATGACCAGGACTACAGAGGCAGGAGCTGAGCCTTGGCATTCCAGGGAGGTGAAGGATTACAAAGAGCACGTACGTGCTCATCTGAGTGAATTCAAGCTTCCTGACTGCATCAAATCACATCCTGGGGGCTACAGCATACCTCACAAATGGGCAGGAGAGTAGCGGGCACCAGCCATCAGAGAAAGCATAGCAAATGGAAGAGGCAGATGAGACAGGAGATGGCATAAGCTGGCCCAATCTCCACCAACTGGAAGAAAAAAAAACACCCGAAAGCCAGAAATGGATATTTGGTAACAATCCCAAGGGGGTTCCCCACATAAAGACCTATCAGCATTTAAGGGGAAAATAGGAGTCATTTTGAAGTCATTACGAGGAAATAAATAGAACTGGGGCTGGAGAGATGGCTCAGCAGTTAAGAGCAGGAGCTGCTCTTTAAGAGGAACCAGGTCCAATTATCAGAACTCACACGGCAGCTCACAATCATCTGTACTTCCACTTCCAGGGGATTTAATGCCCTCTTCGTGCTTCCATGGGCACATGTATGATGCACAAATATCATGCAGGCAAACACTTACATACATAAAATTAACAAAAAATAAAATTCAAAATATATGGAACTGTAGAGTATCAGAACTGAAAGGGTGTCCCAGGCAACTCAGGCCCCAAATCCACCAAAATGTTTAACTTTGTGGCCTATTTTATCCCAGGATGAGAAATATCACTTTTCAAGCCTGCTTATTAATGTTATCCTCAATTAGACATAATTCCACTAAATTCATCTGGGGTGAGTTGTAAATCCACGTTTTATTGTTGGCATGGTGGATCTTGAAAATAAGTTCTACTGATGGCATACATAGCTAATCTACAGCTCAGTAAAGTGAACCAAGTACATGAAAACTGGCTTGCAAAAGCCTATTTTTCATTTTAGTTAATACCAAGAAGGTATGGTGGTTTAAATGAGAATGGATCTTATTCTCATATATTTGAATGCATGGTCTGCAGTTAGTGGAACTGCTTATGATTAGGGCCTGTGGCCTTGTTGGAGTTTTGGAGGTTTTAAATGTCCATACCATTCCAGTAATCTCTTTGGGACTGCATCTGTCTGTGTAACCATAGCTTGTCTCAGTGTGAAAGCTCTCCATTACTGTTTCAGCACCGTGCAGGTCTGCCTGCATGCTGCTATATTTCTTACCATGATGGTCTTGGACTATCTGAAATTGTAAAAAGAAAAAAAAGAAAAGAAAGAAAGAAAAAAAAAGAAAAAAACTCAGTCAATGAAAGGCTTTCTTTTATAAGTGTGTTAGTTTTGTCACAGTAAGAGAACAGCAACTAAGACACCAGGCAACGTGATCCAAAGTAGAATTGATAAGCCAGCCACAAACATCACCTCTGTGCAAGTGATAACAGATAGGGAAAGGAGTGAGTTTTCCTATGGCCGGGGTGATCTGATTGATTACCTTGGAGCCCAGGCCGGAATTTCTCCGACGCCATCTGCCAATAACTTAATAGTCCACTCCCTAAAGTTGAGCCTTCCATCACCAGCAAAGCCACAAACAGGATCCCATATATTTATGGGCATTACTGTGATAGTCTCACTTTGAAGCACACCACATACTATATTTTGTAATAATTATTTTGTACTTCTTTCAGGTCTCCAGTCCCCAAACTCACTTTCTTGGTCCTGACCAAAAATTTTACTGGGGGGCCTAGACTGCTCTCTGACAGAGGCAGGTATAGGACTTGCCCAGCAGGCTTGAGCCTAAGCCAAATTTTTTTTTTGTCTTATTGCTGTGATAAATTGCCTATAGAACGTATAGGCAATAGAACGTATAGAAGAGAGAGTTTATTTTGGTTCACAGTTTGAAGGTCAGTCCATCCTGTTGGAGAAGGTGTGGCGGTAGCAGCTAGAGGTAGCTGCTCACACTGTACCAGCCGTCAAGCAGCAGAGAACAACAAATGCTAGTCTGTGCTCAGCTCTTTCTCCTTTATATTTGGCCCAGTGTAAGCCTGGGTCTTCACATCTCAACACACACTAGGAAAGCCCTCACAGAGGAGCCCAGGGTCTGATATAATCCAGGTAATCCAGCGCAGGCATGAGCAGTTGCTAGTTGCCTAGGTGATTCTAGGTCTAGTCAAGTTGACAAGCTGTGTCAAGCAACACTATATTGGGCATGTATGTACCTTAGTAGAACGCTCTTCTCTTTCACTGTCCATGAAACGGAAGCATTCAACTATGAGAACTCTCCCCCAGTAAATGCTTTGAACCCATCACCTTGCCATTCAAAGCCCCTTTCTTGGGACCAAGAAGTATGTTCACATACTCTTAGGGTAAGATGTTCTTACCCTGCTTTGGGGTGACCATAGGCCGGGCAAAAATGTCTCATTTCCTCAACTACAAAATAAAGTATTAAAGGCAAATGTTGTACTGGAATTATTTTATATTTAATTTTACACCTTAGCAGACAAGAAGCGATGAGCAGCTTTGCCTGATTTAGAAATATCTATGACCCATCAGGATGACTAAGATCAAAAACTCAAGGATGTGGAGCAAGGATGTGGAGCAAGGGAAACACTCTTCCATTGCTGGTGTGAGAACAAACTTGTACAACCATTCTGGAAATCAACTTGGCAGTTTCTCAGAAAACTGGGACTAGTTATACAAACATAGTATATCCAGCTATACCACTCCTGGGCATATACCCAAAAGATGTTCCACCATCCCACAAAGACAATTTGATTAACTGTGTTCATAACAGCTTTATTCAGAATAACCAGAAACTGGGAACAACCTAGATGTCCCACAACTGAATGGCGGGAGGATCTACATGAGGGGTGGGTACCGGAAGAAGGCGGGGCTGATGTTGAGGTATAAAGTGTATAAATAAATAAATTAAAAAATAAAACAAACAAAAGAAATATCTATAAATATATAGATATAAAACCAAAGCTAAAGTAGAAGTTGACATTTTTTAAAAGTTTTTATTCCAATTTGATATTAAAAAACAATTAGATTGGGGAAATGGGTGATTCATGTGGTCAGACTCCTCATTTAATTTAGGGACTTTAACTTTTTTTAATTTAGTAAAATCATGGTTTAGCAAGAGGTAAAGGGAGGGAAAGATTGAGGGTCAGGGATTGGAACTTTGAAAGCAAACAAAAATAGGATGGAATGGTAGAGCCAGCACTTATTAGCCATGTGACTCTATAAGTTACATAAGACTCGATCTCATATGCAAAGCAAGACAGTCTAAGAATTTATCTCTTTAGGATGCCATTAGACTAAAACACAGTATACATGCAAAGGCTCAGAATGGTGTCTGTCTGTCAGGCAGCTATTGCTCCACCATGTGTCATGTATAAAAAGAATGCAGAATTTTGGAGGCTTGACATTTTATTCCAATAATCTAAATGCAAGTAGTTCCATCTTGAAAACAGCAAAGACGGTTTGTATTAGCAGAGCTGAGGGAAAAAAATTGTCTTTCATAATGTGAAGAGGCAATGATGATTTCCCTTAAATGATGCTAATTAGTGGTAGCAAAATTGCAAATTATTGTTCATCTGTATCCAGACATTAGGTACAACGTATATTGCCAAATACCAGTCAGAATCTATTATGGAACATTTTTAAAGGGCGCACTCTACACTACAGTACCAAACTGTAAATTACTTTTTGACCTTGACTTTATAATGATCTCACGAAGGCATCCTTGGAGCCAACGAAAAGGATGGCTTTAATTACTTGCTTTTGATATCTGAGAAGAGATACTTCAGGGGTGATTTTAATGAGTTTTGAATTGCACATTTTTAGCTTAACATTTCCTCATTACTTCTTTTCTTATTAACCAGCACTACACAGGTCTGGGGACAGTGTGAATGACTCAAGTTCAAGGTTATCATCTCTGTGTATAAGCACATTTGCATATACATATATATACATATATGAGCCATATAGCAAACACTAAGCAAACGCCGTGGGAAGGTGTTGCTCTCCTTCAGACACATCCTTCCCACGGGCCCCAGAAATACCAAGATAGGAATTTCCCTGCTCTCGCCCCAGGACTGCATGATGTGTGCCTCCCTGCCTATTACAGAGTTTGGTGGCTGCTGGACTTTTAGGTTAATAGAGCAAATGCTTTGCTTTCTTGTTTTAGAGAACATTTTCCTTTTTTTTTTTCTTCTTCACCTATTAGTTCTTATCTGTTCCCCTAGGGAACACCTGTACTTTGGCTTCAGTCGTCCTACTAGATACATAACGTCCCCAAACTAAGGGGAGAGTCATGTAGGCAAATGATTCCGCATACTATCAGAACAAATTAAGGGAGAAAAAGGTGATTTAAGCAAGGCTAATCAACGATTTCTTTGGTGTTCAGAATGGATACTGCCAGAGAGGGGCTTTTTTTTTTTTTCCTTTTTATATGGCTTAAGGGAATATATCTGGTATGGTCAGCAGTCATCTTTTTTCTTGCCATTTGAAGAGACTGCTTGAAGAGAGAGACAGTGCAAACAGGAAAGCAGCTGAGAGAGAATGAGATCATGAGACAGAGAACTGCTGGTTAATGAGCTTCTGCACGCAGTTGCACTTGAAACTTTCAGCCTTGTGCTTTAAGTTAAAGAGCAAAAACAACACTTGTGATAGTAAAAGACGTGAGATCGTAGTTCTTTGAGGAGGGGTCTGGCACCTTCCACCTTCATCTCATTACCAGTGTGTCTTTAATTTCCCTAGCTCTGCTATCCCAGAAGAGATGAACCTTAAGCATGTTTGCTGTGTATCCTTCGAAAGTAACTCCCTGAGTCTGTAATTTCAGCCATACCTATGACTAGAATTGCGCAATAAAGATATGCACAATGCAAGTCAAGTCATCATCTTTGGGGAAGGTTTTAAAAGAAGGCTATGTTGGTATCTGTAGGCACTGAGTGTCCCAATGCTTCTCCTCTGGGACAAATATCATTTGTTCAGTTGTCACAAATATGACAGCTATTTAGAGCCAAATCCCAATGATCTGTTTGAAAAGTTCAGAGACTTGAGTCTCTAGCACAGAAAAAGGGTGAAGTAGTTGTGTGTGTGTCTGTGTGTGTCTGTGTGTGTGTGTGTGTGTGTGTGTGTGTGTGTGTGTGTGTGTGCATGTGTGCCCTGTGGCTTGGGCATTTCCTAGATTAGACAGGCATCTTGCCTTAACATGAGATAATGAAAGGTTCCAGTTTGGCTGATGGTCAGAATCAATCCTTAAACACAGATCCAGGAGAGAGCATCATGAAGATTTTGATTTAATGAATCTTTAAAACTTTTTATGAATCCCCAGATGGTACCCCTGACCAGTCAAGTGTAAGAACTCCAAATTATACAGTGAGCCAAAGCACATCCTGTGAATCAATATTTCCAGCCATTTTGCAGAATCAGAGCAAAGAACCCAAGAAAAAAATGTGGGCTTTAAAAGGCTGGGCTCTGAAAAGAACCTGCTTGCACTATAACATACGTGGAGCATGGTCAAAGCAGGCTGAGGAGTGGACCAGGTTGCAACTGATAAGAACAAGTTCAGTGTTTTCAAGGAAACACAATGTACAGGATAGGAAAAAATTCACGACTATAGTGCTGGGTTTTATCATCCTGGCCATTACTTTGTGGACACAAATATTGCTAGATTAATATCATCTTTTGACCTAAATGTATGATTCCACTTGAAGCTCTGAACTTTTGACAATTAGCCATTAGAAATAGGTGGGACAAGAGACTTTGATTCAGGCATCCCATGTTCTGTTGGTAGAGTGCTTGCTTAGCATTTAGGAAACCCTGGGTTCAACCCCCAGTACAAAAGAAAAAAAATGGGCACAGTGGCCCACGTTGGTAATCCCAACAGTCCCAGGGTGGTGAAAGCAGTGACACGAGGATTTCAAGGTCAACTTTGGCCAAACAGCAAATTCAAGATTAGTCTGGAATACAGGGGACCCTGACCTGGAAAAGAACAACAGTGGCTCACCAACTTCTCAGTTGTAACAAGATTTCTGGTCCACATGAAAGCCAGAGTATACAATAAGGATAGAAGCAAAGTCCAAAGTAGCTTTAGAAGTTAGAATTTGCAGGCAAACATTGGCAATGTAAGCAGAAGGCACTAATGTGATGGGAGCAACTCTGCTATTTCCCCATTAGCTTTTCCTCTGCATAGACTGTTCAGAGCATTTTTTTTTTCTTATTCTCTGGGCTGAAGGCAGGGGAAATGCAACTCGTGATAGCTCCTTGTCTGCATGCATGGTAATGATGCATTATCGCTCTGGAACCACTAGGAACTCAAGCGCATCTGTGAGGGTTCTCACTGCCTTCTCAATCACTCTTTCCATCAGCCCAGAAGCCTGCCGGTGCTAAAAGCACTACAATTTTATTTCAAACCTGGCTTAGCCTCTAATAGCCCGATTAGGGTTATAATAATGCCATTAGAAATCAATAATCAGACAAAATAGTCACCTGAACTTTTATAGCTTGAATGTGTGTGTGTGTGTGTGTCTGTGTCTGTGTGTGTCTGTGTCTGTGTCTGTGTCTGTGTGTGTGTGTGTGCGCGCACACACATATACAGCATTCAATTTGTCATCCTTAGCCTTCTCAGGCTACTTTAGTATGTATATTGAAGATTGAACCGCAATGTGTTTTGACCTGCAATCTACTCCATATCTGAAAATAAAATTGTATGTGTGTTTACCAATAAGAGAGGCACACTTGAAGGCTCTCTCCAGAGCCCTCCACACCCAATGTGGCCCTAGCAGCTGTCCCCTGTGGTGTGTGTGCATTCAAATCAGACCTCATGTAGTACAGTCAAAAACGGCAGCAAAGAGGAGACACTGACTCGAAACGGGCTAGGTAAGTATTACTAATATACTAGAGGCAGTCATTTCAATATAGCACGCATACAGTTTTTCTTGTCTTGCAGTTCTTCGCGTATTGAGTTGATGGTGTTATTTCAGGAGCTATGGTATTATCTACAAAGTAAAGAGCTAGAATCCAGCTTTAAATCTAGAGCTCTTTTTAATGTTTAGACCTGAGTTTTGGGGAAACAACAAGTATTAGAAACCCTAAGTGCTCTTTACATATTAAAAACAAAATGGAGATGTGAGTACACCTTTTGGTAAGCATCCACCTAAAAGGCAAAGGTATATGGTACAAAGAAAACTCCCTGACAAGAGTAGGAAATAGCATGTCTTCTGGATGGTGATAAGGATGAACATGAGAGAGAAGGAGAGATGTGAGTGACTTGGCTCACCCATTCTTAAAGGACATCAAACAAAAAAGACTGGACAGAATCACATGGCATGGTAAATTGCCTTTTTGTTCAGAAAACATCTCAGCTACACTTAAGCACTCTCATTCAGGCAGCATCAAGAGCACACAAGAAAAGACCGGAGAAGATATATAGCCCAACAGATGCAAAGAAAACATCATGATGTGTTGCCAGCTTCCGCCAAGTATGGAGTCAGCAGCTACTAGGCTTTATGTCTCTAATAGTTTTGAATTATCACTGGCACAAAAGGCAATTCTCTTCTGTGATGGTTTGTTTATGTTTGGCCCAGGGAGTGGCACTATTTGGAGGTATGGCCTTGTTGGAGTAGAGGTGGCCTTGTTGGAGTAGGTGTGTCACTGTAGGCATGGGCTTTCAGACCCTCCTCCTAGTTGCCTAGAAGCCAGTCTTCTAGCATCCTCCAGATAAAGATGTAGAACTCTCAGCTCCTCCTGCACCATGCCTGCCTGGAGGCTGCCATGTTCCCATCTTGATGATAATGGATTGAAGCCAGCCTCAATTAAATGTTGTTCTTTAAAGAGTTGACTTGGTCATGATGTCTGTTCACAGCAGGAAAACAAAGACATGCTCTGTGTATATGGTGAAAAGGAGTGAAGCCAGGGTCATAAATAGATTCTTGTACACCACCATTAGCAGTATTACTATCACCATCACCACAAAGCAGAAACAAGCAAGTCTGACAAATAAGCCTAATGGGCTACATATGTGCAAATGAAGTGTCCACTCATAAAGAAGTGTGAAACTCTGATACATGCTACACAGATAAGCCTTAAAGATGTTGCCTTAAGTAAGTGAAGCAAACATGAAAGAATGAGTATTATAAGATCCACTTATATGAGATACCTAGTCAAATTCAGATGGCTAGAAAGCAAAAATGTAGGTTAATAGAGTTGAGAGAAAAAAACAGAGTATGAAGTAATAAGTACAGGGTTTATATTTAGGACAAGGGTAAAATTCTGGAAATAGTGACAGGTGTATATTGATTGAATGTACTCAATGCTACTGGGTTTTGTACTTAAATGTGGCTAACATGGTTATTTTATGGTAAGTATATTTTAACACACACACACACACACACACACACACACACACACACACACACACACGTACATTTTAACATTGACCCTAGTGGCCTCATAAAAGGAACAGGAGAGGAAATGTCCAAAAGCCATGGCAGGGACACTGGAGATTAACAGTGGATGTTCATAAAACATGCCAAAAGTCAAGCACTGAAAGGTTCAGAACATCTAGCATTCAGGTAGGCTGAGGCACATTTTCACAGAGGCCTATATAAATCAAAATATGCTAGCAAGGGTGGAAGGGCACCAGACATCTTCCCATCAAGATGCACCAATGCTTAAAAGATGCATGGCTTCCTCCTGCGATTGTCCTGAAGCTATCTGGGGGGAAGTAGATTTGGCCCAGACTCTGAGGGAGATACTTCCAAATGACAAGCTTTTAACTAGAACAGAAGAATAGTTAAGAATCCAATTGTCCTCCGCCACCACAGGAGTAATGATGTAAGGGATAGGATAAGATCAGCTGTATACAGTTTGTTTTGTTTTGTTTTGTTTGTTTTGTTTAATACAAGAGCCAGTCTTCTAGTGAACCTGGTGGGTGGCTATAAGGCCGGTAGATTGCTAGTGCTTCATTTAGCAGCAGGTATACATTGCTTTTGTTTTCTCTCACTATCTCAACACATTTAAAGCTTTAACACTCTCTGCAGTATTAAACCACCAAAACAGAATGATTGAGTGCCTCCTTCTAAATTGCTAGATCCCATGCCTATACATTTTTCCCATCTCTTTTATCTTAACTGCATTCAGTTTGACCTATCTTAATATTGGGAAAAACTTTTGGCCTTACATTCCTTCTATCAACGTTAATATGGAAAGCGTGAGTTCTGAATATTTCTCTACCCCAGAAATTAAAAATAAAATAAAATTATTGTTCCATTAACTTTGAGGTTATATCCCTGTACTGGCTGGTTTTGTGTGGCAACTTGACACAGGCTGCAGTTATCACAGAGAAGGGGGTTTCAGTTGGGGAAGTGCCTCCATGAGATCCAGCTGTGGGGCATTTTCTCAATTAGTGACCAAGGGGGTAGGCCCCTTGTGGGTGGTGCCATTCCTGGGCTGGAAGTCTTGAGTTCTATAAGAGAGCAGGCTGAACAAGGCAAGGGAAGCAAGCCAGTAAGGAACATCTCTCCATGGCCTCTGCATCAGCTCCTGCTTCCTGACCTGCTTGAGTTCCAGTCCTGACTTCCTCTGGTAATCAACAGCAATGTGGAAGTAAGCTGAATAAATCCTTTCCTTCCCAACTTGCTTCTTGGTCATGATGTTTGTGCAGGAATAAAAACCCTAACTAAGACAATCCCCATATAAGAAGCCACGAAAATAGACAAACAAAAAAACAACCCCAGGTTCCATTACTTCAGGCTTTGTAAGACATCAATTAAAGAGCGATGCTTACCATCTGACATATTGTTTTATTCTCAAGAGACAGAACTTAAATTGACTGTCAGTGATAAGCCTAACTCTCTACTATGAAAGACTTGCTGAGCTAGAAGATTAAAACCCAGCCATACTGGAAAGAAAATGCCCTGTGTGATACATTTATGGAAGAACAAGGTCTTAGATTATGGTTTCTTGTAGTTTCAGAGCTTTTGGGAACTCTTCACTACTCAATGCAGTTTCTTTGTATCTCAGCTGAAGAACCTCCTGGCACGGGAAGCTGTGAGGCCGTCTGCATTTTCAGTGTGGACTTCAGCATGGGGATAGTACTGCAAAGTGAACTCTTCAGAGAGACAGAGTCTCTCTATGTAACCAAGGCTAGCCCCAAATGTTCGTCTTGCCTCGGCCTCATGAATGTTGGTTCGGCAGAGTGTGCTGCTGTACCTGTAGTATAAACCATCTTAATCCTCAGTTTACTGCCTAGCATTTGGTGATCACGTGTCACTTTGTTTAAGTAGAGCACTCGATGCCAGTTTCCATATCTGTTATTGATATAGAAAAATTCCCCAAAGTCAGTTCGTGTAAAAAAAAAAAAAGGAGGGGTCATTAAAATAAAACTATGACAGAAATCTTTCCATTTCATTTCCAGCAAACAAAACTATAAATTTCATTCTACTTAGGTTCTAAAGAGCATTTCTTGATCCTTTGTATAAGACAGTCATATATTAAGTTTTGGTTTTGTTCTTGCCCAGTTGACATGTTGCAATTCTACAGCACAACGTGGTCTATGAGTTCTGTATTGGTGTTCTCTTGCTTGTAGATGCTCCAATTCACCCATAAGCCTTGGAGGAGAAAACAGTCTTTGTAGAGACTCTCCTTAGCCTCTGACACTGAGTTGGGCTAGCTCTTGCCCCTAAACATACTTTTCCCCTGGGTAGTCCTGAGGGTGTATGTTGTTAGTGTTTTTCATTCATGATCAAGAATGTGTCAATGACTTATGAATACTCAAAGCTAGATTACGTTCTCTAAAGATTATCTCTATCAATTTATGACAATATCAAGTTTTAATCTTTCCTTTTTTTAAAAAAGGTAGAATTTGGGAAGAGAGTTATTACGTGGATGAGAAAATGAGGTTTGAGAAATAATTTAAAAATAAACCTACAATATAGTTGCATAAAAATAGACCATATATGTTTCAGAAATAAAAAGGTGGATTTATATTATAATAATTGTGAGAAGGCTTATAAGCCTGCAAAAATTAAACCATGAAAGAATGCCTACCTATGAAGTAGCATACATGATTATATCTAATAATTTATTACAGAATGAAAACAGGATGTTCAATTCATGGTGAGAATATGAATGACTTAACAATATTGGAAACAACAGCTACATAAAGTTTCTTAGCTTATGTTAGGTAAAATATAATTTTTAACATATTAAATATTTAAGTAGAAACATTAGGCATAAAATACCCAAAGAATATATAGAAAACAATATAATTTGGTATTGGGAACAGTTTTTTAAGCACTATACAAAAACCACAAATTCAGGCAAGTATAAGGTCTAAACATTTACTTTAACTGAGCAATTACATATTATAGCAAACAACTCCGGTGCCTCCCACAGAACGTTTTAGTGGGAAGGTGACACTAGGCCTCCACGTTAAAGAGATCATGGAGTTGGGGGTCTAACGACATAAGATAGTGGCACCATTTCCAGGGGCTCAGTGTTAAATATTTTATATTTTAAAAGAAAATTGCATGTTGACTACTGTTGAGCCTTTAAAACCTGTTACAGTTTGAATGTGGCTAGTAGAGTGGGATCTATGATTTGAATATGGCTGGTATATTGGAATCTATAGCTTGAATATGGCTGGTAGATTGGAATCTATAGCTTGAATATGGCTGGTAGATTGGAATCTATAGTTTGAATAGGACTGGCAGGCTGGGATCTATGGCTTAAATATAGCCAGTAGACAGGAATCTATGTGTCAGTATGACTGACAGATTGGGATCTATGGCTTGAATATGGCTAGTAGACTGCCAACTATGGCTTAGATATGGCTGGTAGACTGAGAGACATGGCTTGAATATGGCTGGTAGACTGGAATTTATGGCTTGGATATACTGGTAGGTTGACATTTTATCTGACAGTTTATGAGCTATGGGAAGGTGCATAGATCCTAAGGAATTTGATCAAGTCAATGGTTGATCATTTGATAGAGTCCTAGTAAGATGGCACTGATGAGGTGGGGGAAATTAGGAAATGGGAGCCTTTTACTATGGGTACATCTCTGAGGACTATCCCCTCCCTCTCCCTCTCCCTCTCCCTCTCTCATTCTCTCTCTCCTACCACACTCTTCCAACCATGATGTTTTGTATAAGTACATGGAGCCAAGCAACTATGCACTGATCCCTCTGAAACCATGAACCAAAATAAATCTTTCTTCCTTAACTTGTTGTTTATATCAGACATATGTCACAATAACAACAAACACAACAACATAGGATGGATGAATGGAAAATATTAATGCAACACAAATTGTCTTGGGGGAAAACGTGGATAAATAAGACAATAAGGTTATTCTCTTGCACAAGCAAAGATTGTAATTCTGTGTATATTGATACATACCTTAACATCAGCTCCAAAAATCTAACAGATAATTTACAAGATTAAACATTGCATTAGTATAACAGTATACCAGACAACTCAAAGACTGGTACATAAACAAAAGTACGAACACAGCTTTAACTGCTATATTGATAGGGATTTTGCAGCTATTTGTGAATTAGTTACAATATTTGTCATCTTAATCTTCAAATTTAACTTGGTACCTCTATGTTTGCAGCTTTTAACTACTTCTAGAAGAAAAAGTATGACCACAGACAGTATCTGAAGGACTACTTAATAACGCTATAAGCTGCCAACACCGAATTGATAAAAGTTTGCTTTCAGAAATAACACTAGCTTACATCTTTATGTAGATCGAAGCTTTTATTGCATTGTTATTAATTTAGCCGCACTGAAGAAAGTAAACCTGCTTGGTGGATAATTGTATGATTAGAGTGAGTATGGTTAGAGTGAGAAGTCCTCTGAGCCCATTTACATTCTAACCAACATATTCCAACAGTAGGTTCAAGAAGAACTCAACACTGAGTAACCTAACTAAATTAGTTTATAGATCTAAAAAATCTCACCAAGCAAACACACATTCTAAGACAGAGCAATACTTCCCCCAGGACTCCATTCATTAAAGTTATACCAGGACAGAACTGTGTGAACAACGCAGTGGAAAGCCAGCCTCCACACTTGGGTAGCAGAGTTGGATATAGAGCCTCAAGTACCCATGTCTTCCCTTTGTGGGCCTCAGAGTTTATGAATAAGTTCCAGATTGCTTTCCTTCATACAAGACTAAATTTTTAAAGCCTCAAGCATACCATTTCAGGCCCAGTGCTCTCGAACTGACGACAAGAGGATGCTGAATAACATTATCACCAACAAAGACAAGTCCTCAGGCATCCAGTGGGTCAATATTTTGATGGGCCTTGTAGATCAGGCACAGGATTTGCACAGAAATCCTGGCATCAGGCCCAAGAAGTACAATCCAGTACCACTTCTGCTCAGCAGTACAAGAGCATTTCACTGCAGAACCAAATGCCTCCCATCTTTGTTACCATCTGATAGTGTGGGACAATGATAATGAATCTGAATAAAGCATAATAGCCTCTTAGGATGGAACACTTGACACATTCCAAGGAGTAGAAAGGACACACTGATGGTCTGCAATAGAGGTGGGAATAGAATGCAATTTTCACAACTTCTGGTGCACTGCTATTTGCTCCCTAGAGAGTATACTTGCCACAATGAAGGACAAACTGAATGTTGATGCAGGGGAAAACTAAATTAATCAGATTTATATAATAAGCAGGGAATATTTCACCTTTGATGGCTGATTTTCTCTGCATTTGCTGACATCAAAACAATAAATATTGCTCATATTTCTTTCTTTAAATTTCAATATAGTCAATTATTTTGTGGCACTAATATTTATATTTGAAATATGTGGAGCTGTTTAACAAATAAAAGAGGAATTTGGCTTTGGCTAGATAAATCAGTAGGGAGTAAATGATATTCTTAAAATATACTGTACTGCCACATGTAAAAATACCTTAAATATATTAATCATTACTTAAACAATAAAAGCAGGAAATACCTTCAAATATTGTTAATAATATTAACATGTATCCATTTGATTGCATAATGTTTCACTTACACTCACTTGGATGTTAGGTTACGTAAATAAATATGGCAGATTCTATAATTGTTTTATTCATTTTATCTAAATGCATAGTTAGTAATGTAGTCATTTATTAATTCTCAAAACACCATAATTAGGGAATGGCTATCTTAATGTAATAACACTAAGGACTTACAGAGAGTTTATCGTATTCCAATAGCATACTAAGCTACTGGCATGCATTCCTCATTCGGTCACCATTACAGATGAGCAACTCAACTTTCCCTCAGATTACTTCAGCATCCACAGTATGTATGGTAACACAACTACATCCTGGGCCTGGGTGACTGAAAATGGACTATGATAAGTCTTCACCCCTCACTACAAGAAGTTCAAATGATATCTTTAAATTTGTCCAAAAAGGTAATAGCAAGAAAGTTGTGTTGTTTAGAGATATGGAATTAGCTAGTAGAAGAAACATCTATAACTATTTAAAACATAACATGGGAAGCAGGCATGCAGGTTAGCAGGTGGGCGGTGCTGAAATTCCTAGTGTTATAATGACCAAGATACGTGCATGCACGTGTTCACTATATATATGTACACACATATGCTTTTCTACGGGGCAGGTAGAATTCCTGTGTTCTAACTCCTACAGAAGAATATCAAATTTACCTTCATTTTAGAAAGTATACTTCAGCTTCTTGATGCAAGATTTATGTTCTCATACCTTCTGTGCTACAGAGGTAACATAAATGCCACTTGGAAATAAAACTCACTGGGTGAGATTTAGTGTAGAGCGCCATTGCCTTGACATTTTGGCTTTTTTCTCTATCCGAAGTTAGATGCAATTTACGTTTTGTCGGTCTCTGCTGGATTCCCTTAACCCTCGCTGCAGAATATATTACGCACCAATTAAGTTACCTTTAATTAAATGAGAGTTCCTGCATAAATAAGTCTCTCTTGCTGTGTACGGGAAGTCTTCGCTCCTTCAAGACACCAAAGGCAGAGTTCATTTGTAAGGAGTCACCGTGACGTAACCTGTGCTTTCTCAGTCACTCAGAACTGGTAAAGAAGCACAATCATCCCTGCTGCAGAAGACGCTTTAATCACTAGATGTTAGCCAGACAAGCCAGTGAAGAGGCTTGCAAATCACTTGCTATGACAATCTTCTTTTTTAATGTATGAGTGTGTCTCATAAAGCTGTCAAAGTTGACTGGCAAGATGGAGCTTCAGAAAAAAAAAAAAAAAGCTCTTGATAGCCTAGGGAATTTTAGTAGGGCATCTTACATCTTTCGATGGATTCTAGACATTTTCTAAGGGGAAGGAGCCTGTCCAACATTTTTTTAAATAAGATGTCAGACTTCTCTTGTTTTCTCTTATTCAAGTCAACTTGGTCTTCAAATGAAATGAATAAAAAAACATTGGTCAGTCCCTGAGACAGACTGTAAAGATGATAGGAAAAATTTAAATTTTTACTGAGAATTTAGTATTGTTTTGACATATTGGAGAAATAGTCCACAAAAGTGAACAACAGAAGAGTTATGTCTTGAATACATAGGGTGGTTAATTTGTCCATACGCATTAATTGACTTCAAGGAAATGTGACAAATGATTATGAGTAAAATATGGTCAATATCAGTTCTATCTGAAAGAATGACAAACAATTTTATTAAAGAGAAATAATTTTCTATCATCATTTTAAAGAGTCTTTTTCAACTGTCTCAATCTGATACAGGGACTCAAAACCAGTTCTTGAGTATATAATGAATCTTATGGGTTTTTGTTATGGACAATATGTATTGTTAATATTTTTTCTTTTAATTGCTATACTTTTAAACTTAAATATTATTCAGAACTCTAAGAAAATCGTGAGTTGTTTTTTTCTGTTTAGTGGTTCTATATGATTAATTTCTGATTAAACTTCCTAGCTAAAGCATACATTTTTAAATCATTTTTAAAAGATTTTATCTACTTATTTCATATATATGTATATATACATATATATGACAAGTACACTGTGGCTGTCTTCAGAAACAGATGGTTGTGAGCCACCATGTGGTTGCTGGGAATTGAACTCAAGACCTCTGGAAGAGCAGTCACTGCTCCTAATCGCTGAGCCATCTCTCCTGCCCCTAAAGTATAGTTTTTAATTGATGATGCTACAAGATTTGCATGAGATACTACATGGGGGACTCTTAACACACAGTGGGTGCCTAGGGAATGACTTAGACGGTTTTATGTGAAGAAGGTGGAGAATTTTGGAACTTGGAGCTGGAAAAGCAATCGGGCTCTCAGATCCTAGTGAGATGTGGAAATTTGGATGATAAAGCTCAAAACCACACAGACAATGGAGACGTGGTTTAAGATGCTTCAGAGGAAAGCAATGCCTCTATAAAGACCATTTGTGAAACATTTTGGATTAAGACTCTGGGAAGTAAATCCATTTGTACTTTGTTATGCCAATGGATGCTAATTAGCCAGGGCTGAGAAGTCGGCTTGATTAATAAAAGATCATGAGTGAGGTAAAATCCTCTGGGAAGTTATCCTGTCCCTGCTCTGGCTTTCCTGGATGATGAGCTGTAACCTATATAATATAATGAACCCCTTCCTTCTGAGTTGCTCTTAATACAGCAACAGAAAGTCAACCTGAACAGAACCTAGCAATGGCCCCCACATTACATGTCCTGGATGGTTAGGATGTTTCTAAACCCTGGACAAGCCTCCCCTGTCTCTATCTTCTCATCTCTTCTTCGGTCTAAGATAACTTCTGAACACCCGTTCATCTTTCCTCTTCTTAGATGTGCTCCTGGCATCGAAGAATGAAGATCTGCTTCATGAGCCTGATATGAATTGAATATTTTATCTCGGTTGGAGCAATTAAGTCATTTAATGGTTAGGAACAAGCCAGATCCTGGTACCAGGTGGAGTGGTTTGTAATCCCAGAATTTGAGAAGCTGATGGAAGAGGCTGAAGGCAGCCTGAACTACATAAGGAGGCCTTGTCTCACAAGGCAAAGCATAGCAAGTCAAATATCAACACTTTCAACAAAGTATATTCCTAAACTTAAGTTACAAAGATGGTATTTCCACTGTCTGTGACAGTTTAAGCATGTCTCAAATGGCACTTCTTAAAAGCAAATTCAAGAACACCATCCAAATTTTCATGAACTAGACTCTGATTTTTAAGGACCTCACACAGATTAACTCAGATGTCCAAAGATACCATAACCCCATTACTCTATACGATAGAACTAAAAGTAAATCTAAGTTATCTAATTGCTTTATTTTGGACTGTAAACAAATTATGTTATTAAAGATATAGGATTATATGTATGAAAGAAAAAAGTTTCAAATATACAAACAATGAGTTATCTACTTTAAAAATTATGCAAAAAGAGTAGTCCAACCTATTTATTTTGCAGATTAAATACAAAATTATAATAACAGATCTTCATGTAATTTTTATAGCATTTATCTGAATTGTAATAATGAAGCTCCATTTAGTCTAATTAGCTGAAAAAAATTCCACCCAGGCTTTAAAAATCTTCCTTCAAAGAACTGGCTAAGCCTTTGCTCAATAGCAATACTTTCATTTTTTCACATTCCAATTTCATATCCAGACATTGTTTTGGTTGGGGATAATCCACAATTTAGGCAACACAGGGCAGAATAAATTTATTAACTACTTGTGACCAGAAAAGAAAAGATTTCTATAGAAAATGAAGCCAAGAATTATTTCAGCCCAGTTTACACACGTGCATTAGTTTCTACAGAAAGTAGGTTATAGGTTATTGAAATACTGTCCTGTACGAACACAGACAAAAGTAGGCTGTTCTCCTTGTTAGATTTTTCTAAGGTGTTCAGTATGATCACATTCAACACTAACCCAGACAACAGAGACACATTTGACTCCTATCTCTCCATACCTCATGTTCTCTGTACCTCATTACATGAGGTACAGTGAAAGACCATGCAATAATTTAGGATTCTTCGTCAATGTAAAAGCACCTAATTCAAGTATCTGTGTCAGTCTTCCTCATGGACTCCATCTCAACCTGCTAAGATTAGCTGTGTGATCATTCTCTTATATTTTAATTGGGGGCATAACCTTCCATTGCTTTCTTGTGTCATGGGTAATTCATTTATCACATCTACTTGGAGGAGCCAATAAGCTCAAGACACCTAGGAGAATGATAACACATTGGAATGCAATTCTTAATTGTTACGAAGAGAAAGAAAAACATACAACTGCAGATAAATAACACGTGTGAGGAGCAATGGAAAATATAATAAATTCCCTAGGGTGACATAAAGCTTAGGCCACAAATTCAGAGTTTGATTAGTTGTTCAAATAATATTAGGTCTAAAATTTGAAGGCTCTCTAGTTATTTAGCAGAATGGAATGGAAATCTGAGACATCCTTACATAGGTGTTCTCTACTAAGACTACCAAAGTGCAATTGGATTCATTCACTCTTGACTTCCAATTGTCCTTCAGTCAGTCACCTGCACAGAGGTGCAGAGCTGTTCAGAAGCCACTTATCCAAATAATCGGATGTCTGAACAACTCTAGGGTTCTTGAAAACTGTGATGACTCTTACAGTACTGGTTTTGAACTTAGGAGCTATGACTATATATGTCAGGTTATAAAGCAAAAATAATTGTCAATATTTCCACTATCTATAAATTAATATGGTCATGTCTCAGTTTAGTGACACAGATATCCGATAACTTATCCCTTGCTACATATTATTACATATTCATTGTAGTATTTTTTTTTTGCATCGATACTAAACTTTCAAAATTATACCCAAATCAACCCAAAGTTCTTTGAAGCACTTGTTAAAAGTACCGTAGGTCAAACCCATCGGAGTGAGATCAGCAATCCTAGGAACGGCAGGCTATAATTCCCTGTCCTGAATGGGGCTTAGAGATTATGGTATGTCCATAGTCCCTCACAATAGTCAGGACTCAGTGGTCATTGAAAAGAGGAAGAATGACTTCGCTATGTGACCAGATGTGATCAAAGTTTTGAATTGAATTGGGGTTGGAAACGGAGGATTTCTTTTGACCCATTTATGAATCTCAAAACAATCAGCCTTTTATAAAACACATTTATAAAAGTATGCCAAGAAAATTATATACTTTCCTACAAAATTTCTTTTGTCCAAATTTGGGTACATGCCAAGTTGTTTCACCTCTGAGATACAAGTCTTAGAGAGGAGAGAGTGGGACGTCTGTCTTCAAGACCGAGCGTTTGTGGTGTTGACTAGCCAGGAGCAAATAAAAAATGGGTGATGTTGAAAAGGGCAAGAAGATTTCTGTTCAGAAGTGTGCCCAGTGGAAAGGGGAGGTAAGCATAAGACTGGACCAAATCTCCATGGTCTGTTTGGGTGGAAGACAGGTCAGGTTGCTGGATTCTCTTATACAGATGCCAACAAGAACAAAGGCATCACTTGGGTAGAGGGTATCCTGATGTAGTATTTGGAGGATCCCAAAAAGTACATCCCTGGAACAAAAGTGATTGTCGCTCGAATCAAGAAGAAGGGAGAAAGAGCTGATCTAATAGCTTATCTTACAAAGACTACAAATGAGTAATCCCACTGCTTTATTTATTATAAAACAAATGCCCTATGGCTTTTAATGTATACCATAATTTAATTCATACTCCAAATTCAGATCATGAATGCTAAACCTATTTTTGTTAGACAGCCTGATTTAAGTAAAACAGACTTGTTGTTAAAAAAAAAAAGTCTTAGATAGAGGGACTGACAGAGACTTCAGCTGAAGTGAAAAGACGAGGTAAGACACCTCTCTGCAGACAAGACCATTCAGTTCTGTTTGGAATCTCCCATAACAGTGTCATGAACCCTACTTCTAGAGTGAAAATTAGTTAGAATGTAGCTCTGGGAAAATTAGGAGCAAAAAAATTATGAGAAAATATGTTAAACAAGCAGGCTTACAAACGTTTTCTCCAAGGCCAATTTGATTTCAGTCTCAAGGGCGGGTCCTCCTTCTCCAGCCTGTTCGTAACTACGTGATAGCTGCTCTCTTCTATCACACAGACAGGAGACACAGAAGAAGGATAGGAAATACAGCCCCAGGCTCGAAAACAGGAGATATAAAATGCCTTTAAAAACAAATACTCATCCTTAAAATGATTTACAACTTCTAATTCTTTTTACTAAGAAAAGACTCAAGGAGCCAGGCAGTGGTGGCGCATGCCTTTAATCCCAGCACTTGGGATGCAGAGGCAGGTAGATTTCAGAGTTCAAGGCCAGCCTGGTGGTCTACAGAGTGAGTTCCAGGACAGCCAGGGCTACACAGAGAAACCCTGTCTCGAAAAACAAAAACAAAAACAAACAAACAAAAAAAAAAAGACTCAAGGATTTATTAAATACTATGGCTTTAGGGCTCAGTACTTTTTTTTTTACCTGATATTTGGTCATTTTCACATTACAATCAATCACAAAAACTTCCTTAATTAAAGCCAAAATGTTTATGAGATTATTATAAAGTTTCATCTTCAGTGTCTTACATGCTGTAGAACTACTACATCTTATTTTATTATACCTCTCATGACTCAAAAAAATTTCTGATTTTTTTTTTATTAGAAGACAAAAAGATATCTTAAAGGTTCTGAGGATTTATTAGAATTGTGTTTTACAGTGACAGACTTAGCTCACCAAAGTACATCCCTGTTTGGCATTCGGGACTTAACTTGAAATTAGTAAAAAGTGAATGTCAGCTTCTAAGTCCATTTCGATTAATGTTGTTTTAGATGTCATGTGAGACGTATGTAAAGTGGAAAGTTGTAGCTAGTCAGCTCTCTGCTGTCAGTTGCAATATGTTCTGGTGGAACTTTGGGCGCACTGCGGTGGTTTGAATATGCTTCGCCTCTGGGGAGGGGCACTACTAGGAAGTGTGACCTTATTATAAGAAGTATGTCACTGTGTAAGGAGGCTTTGAGGGCTCTGAGTGCTCAAACTCCACCTAATGTGGAAGAGACTCTCCTGGCTGCCTGTAGAAGACAGTCTGCTTGACTGCCTGATCAAGCTGTAGAACTCTTGGCTCCTCCAGCACCATGTCTTCCTGTATGTTGCTGTGCTTTGCACCATGATGATAACGGACCAGCTCCAATGAAATGTTTTCTTTTATAAGAGTTGTCTTAGTCATGGTGTCTCTTCATAGCAATGGAAACCCTAATTAAGACATGTACCTGTCTACAAGCATACATGTAGGCACACTTGTGCGCGCGCGTGTTCACATGTGCACACACACACACACACACACACACACACACACACCTGCAGACAGTCATGGGTTCAACCATGAAAAGACATCTTGGGCAGGGAGGGTGGTAGAGACAAGCAATTCCAGGTACCAGGAGTTTGAGGGTGAGAGCTACTAGTTTGAGACCTGCCTGTATTACACTGAGTTCAAGACAATATTGGGAAATGTATTTAGACATGTCTCAAAATAATAAATATAAAAGGGCTATGGGTGTAGTTAAGCTGTCAGTGTTTTTGGTGCTGGACTAACATGAGAAAGACCCTCAGCTATATATGCAGCACCACAAAGCATAGCAAACAAACAAACAAAAACTATTATAAAAGTTAAAAGGGCTGGTATGCTGCTGTAACCCCAGTACTCAGAAGGCTGAGACAAAAGGATGATGAATTTGAGGGAGACCTGAACTACAGAACATTTCAGAATGTGTTAGACTCTGTACTGAGACCCAGAATCAAACAATTGATCCTGAATGTTTTATGTGTGGATTCTTTATTTCTACGCCTTGTTTCTAAACATGAAGCAATAGAGTAAAATATGAATATAACTATAATCTAATCATATATGGTGTTATAATATGACTACCCCAATCATACATTTAAGGAACATATAAAAATACATATAAATATGCATATGGAGATGATATAGATTAGATATAGACATGGTATAGATATAGAGGATATAGATATAGATGTAGATGAGGGTATAAGTATAGGTATAGATGTAGAAAGAGATGGAGATAGATGATATAGGTATAGGTATAGATTAGATAGATATAGAGATAGAGATAGAGAAAGAGAAAGATAGATATAGATATATATAGATATAGACATGCACCTCATCTCTATTGGTCTAAGAACCTTGTGTCTTGTTTTTTTGATAATGGCATTTATCTGAAGCAGTCAAACAATCTTCAGGGGTTTGTTCTTGTTTTCTAATTCAGAGAAAAAAGCAAAATCCATCAAGAGAAAGCAATTTTAGAGAGACAGGAATTGGGGCCAAACAGGTTGTACAATCTATTTCCTCTAAAAATAACCAACAGAAGGTCTGGCAGCCTGCCTTGGTATCAGCAGCTTCCCTTCATTAAATCTAATTGCTGTGTGGAGGCCATTTCAATTGATGCATGTGAAAAGCAATTTCATGTCCACAGTGGTGGCCTCCAGTCTCTCTAGGGAACGAATGGTCTGTTCTGCCTCTTTGATGTTCTCTGCGAGATGGGAAGACACTTGAGCTGTAATTGTTACTTGTCCTGAGCTGAGGAGTAAGTTTATAGAGAAGTTCAGTGTATCCTGAATTGTAAGACTCGGAGATTTTATTAGACATAAAGGAAATGGGAAAGGAATGAATGAAGTCAATAGCAGGACTTTAAGGACCACATCGTGTTTTCCAACTGCTTCTGTCTCTTAGTCCCAGTGCAAATATAGATAGACTTCCCAGTTCACTCGGGGCTCATAAAGCAGTACTGACTTCATGAAAATTAAGTGAATGAATGCATGCTAGCAGCCATCATACTGTATCTGTCTTTTTTACTATCTTCGATTCAAATCTGCAAAATACAGAATGGCATCGTATTTCACAAAAAATCAGCCTTTCTACAATTTGTTCACTCGTATACTATTGTGTCCTTTAATTCTCTCTTGTTTGCAAAAGATGCAATATATTATCAGAGGGGCTTAATATCTGGGGTCTCTAAATGTCTTCCAGTAAATTTACAAGACAGCTAACAATAACAACAACAAATAAGAACTCATCATGTGCGGATACGACCGCTAGAAAGCACTTTACCTACAAGCATCCTGTGTCAAAGCCTAGTATTTTGTAGAGTAGGTAGGTATTCTATGAATCAGCATCAGTGGTCACGTGCCCACTAACGGCCAGGCATTTTATAATGCCTCTGACTTGGTTCAGTGCTGGGACTGAACCCAGGACTCATATGTGTTAGGCAAGTCCTCTAGCTCCGAGCTACATCCACAGGCCTGTAATTCCCATATAATAACCCTTGAAATAAGGCAGTGACACAGATACCACTCCTCATTTATGGATGCATGTGGGTATAATCATAGAGTGACTAGGAGAAAGAGAGCAATGACAAGCTCAAGTCTAGTGCTAAAATACATGTTTTTCTTGTTTGTCTTCTGGCTTTAATTCTTATAATTTATTTTTTCTTTTAACTATATACCATTATCTGTAATTATAGGTTCATATCCTCCCTTCAGAATACAAGCTACTTAAGGCCATTAACAATGTTTTCTTTCTTTTTTTTTTAATATCCAGCCATCTTCATGGTTTATAAACATGTTAAATGTTACTAAATGAAGCAATTTTCTCTCATCTTTCTAAAACAATAGTACCATTTTGTTAGTAGAATGCTATCAGTCAGTGGCCTCTGTGGCAGTCTGCCTATCAAGGAAAATTTTCTTGCACCGAGTATGTGGTAGAACTTTGGAATTTTGTTTGACTGAAATTTATGTGTCCACAGTAAAATGCTGAGCTTCACTTCTAGTTGAAGTTTTCTAAGTCAGCACATGAATTTCCACATCCCCTTTCTCATTTGCTAACACCCCTGAAATCATGGGTGGAGAAGGGGTTACTATGTTTCTAAATTTACCATAAAACATTGACGGTTCCAATTGGACATTTAAAAGGATAACTTCCTGAAAAAATATAATGTTACCGTTAGCATTTTCTGAAAGTTTACAGGGTGGGAGCACACTAAAACATAATTAATTTTTCTTAAAATGCATTCCATTATCATTCATCTTGTTATTTTCCAAGAAGAAATTTGGTGAAGATAAGAAGTTATCATTCGACTAATATATATAAGTGATTCTCTTAAGGGAACACTATCCTAAATATTATGTAACTCTTAGTTTTCTTATAAATGAGTCCACTGTTCACAAAGAAAGTAGCTAAGAAGATTTTCGTTTTGCTGTGGTGAAATTGAGAGGTTTTTCAAATATGTGAAAGGCATTTCTACTGGACATGGTGATTAAATAGTGTAGTGCATGACTTGCTGCATCCTGAGTAGCTAATTAAATTACTCAGAATGATGAGCTGCAACAAAACCATCCCTCGGAGATGACTTTGAGACATGCTTGAGTATCAGAGAGAAATTTCAAAGCCCCACAAATAATTTTAGGGAGAAGTGAAATATTTTGTTATATCTCGAAAAGGTTATGAATTGCCTCTTACTATTGACAGGAAATTTCTCCAGAATCTATGGTCCAAAGTTAGAGCTTTTATTATACTTTTGATTGCATTGAAACCAAATTAAAGCTGATCTTATTATAGAGGAAGAATTGCATTCTATTTTAGGAACTTTCCTTTTTCAATTACACCTTGTAATATCAGAGTCCAGTAGAAACACAGCAAAGTGGAGCTTTATTAGAAAAACATGATTATCAAGACAAACATCACTTTTAATGAGTTGACTAGTTCAAGCTTCTTAGAGATTTTTATAATAGAAACAACCATTTACAGGGCTGGAGATCTGACTCATTGGTTAAGAGCACTTGCTGGTCTTACAGGAGGATGTTAAGTTCAGTTCCCAGCACCCCTTATCAGGTGGCTCACAACAGCCTGTAACCACCTCCAGTGGGTCCAATGCTCTCATATGGCCTCAATGGGTACTATACTTACCTGTACATAGCCACAAAGAGATTACACAGACATGCATATAACTAAAAATAAAGTAAATCTTTAAAAAAAAGAAATACCTGGTCATTATGATGTCACTTTGGGAAAAAAATAATGTCATGATGAATTATGCATTTTTGATTTTACTTATATATACCATCCTTGTTTTATAAAGAAAACTCTAGGAAGTACATGAGAATGCATGTAGAGGAGTAGTAGTTTTCAAAGGAATAATAGAGTAAGATATCTGAAAAACATGTTTGGAAATAAGACAAGATTAGGAATTTTGAGTCTAGGTTATAAAACACACAAGTTCTTTGGGTCTCTGGTTTATGGGGGTAAATTTAGACAATATAGGCAGAATTATTGAAAGAAAGCAGGCTGAATCTGAATCTTTAAATATTCTGGATTTTTGCCACATCACATAAAAATAGCAAAAGCGTAATATGAACCTTCACACACCCACATATATATCCGTGCACTGCATAGATTAAAAAAAATCTCTGCCAATATATTACACATATTTTTGAACTGTGACAAAGATAAAATATATGGAAGAATTAAAGTCCTATTTCTTTCTATATCTCAACTCTCAGAGAACCGCTCTTCTGTGCCAGCCTGCCACTCCATGACAGCAAAGAGTACTGATGTTCTTGCTCCTAAACAGAGGCACACCACCTAGTGAAACACAGCAGAGACTACTGATGCCCCTGCTCAGTCCTAAAGAGAGGCACACCACCTACTGACATACCACCTCATCTTTCACTCTCCTAAATATCTCAGAGTTCTTTGGATCTCTGCAAACTTCCACGCATTTAGCAAAGTTGAGTGTCTTCTATAAATTTCCTCTTTCTAAATGACAGAATTTCACACCCTAACTGTCGTTCCTTTTCAGCTGCCCAGCCATTCCCATTTCTCAATTATTTTCTTGTGAAGAGTTCTGAATTTGTTTTCTAACAAAACATAGTGTATACCACCACTGAACTCCATTCATACATTTTACTTTCCCTAGGTTTTTGATCCATAGAGGTTCTACTTTTCCATGGCAACCTCCAGCTGCATTTCAAAGCCACATTTGCTGAAATCAGCCTATAAGACAAATTCTATTTAGCAGATCAATCTCATCAAATTGATAAGGAGGAAATTTTTTATTTAACTCCACTTTCCTGGAGACTATTTTATGTTAGTTCATGAGACTTCACCATGTAACTTGTCTGCAAGAATCCTGTAGTGCTTAATGCTAAGTTTAGCAATCCTGTAGAATTCTATCTTCTACTTAGAACCATTGAAAGAACTCTCATGTGTTGGTAAAAGAGAGTACCTATCTAAGTAGTTGGATCTCATACCCAGGCAGCAACCATCTAATGTCATTAATAGAGTTTAGGCATTTGAACAGAGAGAGGTAAATATCTACCTTGACTATATCTAGCATTGTTTCAGCAGTGCAGCAAGCACTAATCAGTCTAACTCTGCTTAATTCCATTTGAGCCTCCTCAATGGCTGGTGTGATAGTCAACCTTAGAGAGCACCTTTTCATCAGGTCTGAAGTTTAACTGCATATAGGTAGAGGTAATGGCTCCCATATGCAATTTTCTCCGCCTCATCTAATCTATATGAGGAGAACTCAACTGGGACCAGAACACTTCCCTGCTTCTCTGCTTGTCTGATTGTTCTCTTTAAACAGCTATGGATGCCTACATAGAAAGTTCTCTTGGTCACTGTCACTGAGAAACAAGATGATCTAATCATCAAAACAGGATAAACTCTTCTTAATACTCTCAGTTGTCATTTTCAAGATGTAAAGCAGGTACAACCTAAAGACCTTCTATCTGAGCTATAGTTACCAAGACAATAACTATGGGGCTCAAAGAAATTCCTACAAGAAGTCTTTGTATAAAGCAAATCATTTTTTATTTTTCACGTGAGTACATTCCCCCTGTTCTCAGGTTCATTGAGCAAGACTGCCCAGCATCAATCTCACCATATATTGTGATAGTTACTTGATCTGCTTGAGAGACTAGGATCAGATTTGATATGAGAAACTGAAAGAGCCACTACAGATTGACTTTCTGGCTTAATAGTCATAGTTGCAGGGTGCTAAGCCAAATGTAGAAAGAAAGAAAAAAAGAATACTGCCTTCTTCCAGGGATCTGTGCTCATTTGAATTCAAATATCAAAATGTCTTTTCTCAATGTTTTCTTTATCTGAAATGTTAAATGTTGTGAGACTAGCATTGCTTTTGAGATGTCTTTAGATCTACAAACATTAAATCCAGATTTATTTCCTGGGAGAAACCCAACTAATTAGTCTTTAATGAAAATAAAAGTAAAATGATTGTGATGGTCAGCTTCAATGTCAACTTGAACCAAACTAGCATCATCTGGGATAAAGAATTAACAGATATCTGTCTACATTAGGTTGGTCGTAGGCATGCTTGCAGGAGATTAGTTTTAATTAGTTGATAAAGACCCAGTCCCATTTTTCTCTCCGGTGACTTTCTAAGGCGGGAAGAGCCGGGAGGCACAGGGCTCACTAGTCATGCAGGGTAGCAGGGACAGGATCCTCTCAGCCTCCAAATGACTGCGGTGGATCTCCAACTCTCTCTGCCCCTTCCCTGCAAGCAGAGAGCCTGCCTTCAGGGAGTGCTTTAACCCAGGGACTCAGGTGAGATCCGCCATTTTCTCTCCAGTGACTTTCTAAGGCAGGACTAGCCAGGAGGCACAGGCCTCACAAGTCTTGCAGGGCAGCAGGGACAGGATCCTCTCAGCCTCCAAGTGACTACAGTGGATCTGCAACCCTCTCTGCCCCTTCCCAGCAATCGGAGAGCCTGCCTTCAGGGAGTGCTTTAACCCAGGGACTCAGGTGAGATCCTCCATTTTCTCTCCTGTGAATTTCTAAAGCAAGACCAGCCAGAAGGCACAGGCCTCACAAGTCAGAGGGCAGCCTGATCAGGATCATTTCTACTTCAGACCAGACCTAGGAGGGACAACAGACCCACAGCCTTCTCTGTACCTTTCCCACAAGCAGAGAGCCTGTCTCCAGGGTGTGCTCTGACCCCAGGACTCAGGACAAACAACTGATCCACAGCCATGCCCAGGATTTACCAGAGGATAGCAGATCTCCCAGAAGTACTGACACAGGCTTACAAACCCACAGGAGGAACAAGCTCTAGTCAGAGACTGCAAGAACATCTAACACCAGAGATCAACAAATGGCAAAAGGCAAATGCAAGAATCCTACCAACAGAAACCAAGACTACTTGGCTTCATCAGAACCTAGTACTCCCACCACAGCAAGTCTTGGATATCCCAAAACACTGGAAAAGCAAGATTTGGATCTAAAACCATATCTCACAATGGTGCCAGAGGAATTTAAGAAGGACATAAATAACTCCCCTAAAGAAATACAGGAGAACACAGATAAAGAGGTACAAATCCTTAAAGAGGAAACAAAAAAAAAATTCCATAAGGAATTACAGGAGATCACGAGTAACAAGAAGAAACACTTAAAGAGGAAACTCAAAAATCCCTTAAGGAATTACAGGAAATCACAAACAAACAGGTGAAGGAATTGAGCAAAACCATCCAGGACCTAAAAATGGAAGTAGTAAAAATTAAGAAATCACAAAGAGAGACAACTCTAGAGTTAGAAATCTTAGAAAAGAAGTCAGGAAACATAGATGCAAGCATCACCAACAGAATACAAGAGATAGAAGAAAGAATCTCAGGGGCAGAAGATACCATAGAAAACATTGACAAACAGTCAAAGAAAATGCAAAATACAAAAAGTTCCTGACCGAAAACATCCAGGAAATCCAGGACACAATGAGAAGACCAAACCTAAGGATAATAGGAATAGAAGAGAGTGAAGACTCCCAACTTAAAGGACCAGTAAATATCTTCAACAAAATTATAGAAGAAAACTTACCTAACCTAAAGAAAGAGATACCCATGAACATACAAGAAGCCTATAGAACTCCAAATAGACTGGACCAGAAAAAAAAAA
>JADRCD010236771.1:0-18242 GCA_019843815.1 Montemys delectorum
CAGCCCTCCCAGGACCGCACAGCTCCATATTCCAGTTGTTATGGTGGTGTAACAAACCTGCCCCATATTTAGTGGCTTAAAACAGCCGTAATCATTCCCCATTGCCTGTGGTTTCTACAGGCAGGAATTTGGGAGAAACTCAGCTGGGTACTTCTGGCTTGGATTGTCTCGTGAGGTTACACTTGGATGTCAGTACAAATGCAGAGAGCTGATAGCTTTCCAGAGGTTTGGGGATCCACAGCTAAGGTGGCTGGCTCACGTGACTGTGATTGGCAGGTTGGGGCTGGCTGTTGGTTAGCAGCCACAGTTCTTCTCCATAGGGGTCTCCTTTTTGTAGTTACTGAGTGTTCTGAGGACACCTTGGCTGACTCCCACCATGGTGAATGAGGTAGAGGCCAGACAGGAAAGGAATACCCCTGTATCCTTTCTAGGTTTGGGGATCACGCATGTCACCTCCACTGTATTGGATTTGTCCCAAAGGCCATCCCTGAACTAGTGTAAGTCATAGTGTCCTGGGGAATAAAGATTGCTGGAGGCATGTTGGTGGCTCTTCTGTGCTCTCCATTGACTCTTAGAATACAGGCAATCTCCCATGGCACTGAACTGTGTCACCATGGAATACTTGCGTCTGCCTTGCTAAGTGTGGGCCTGAGTCACTAACTGAGAATTCTGTGGATGTATCTGTCCAGGTTCTCAGTGTAAGCAAGTAGTCCAGTTTGGCTCTTTGGATCAATGCCGTCTGTCCCAGTGTCTACAGGACAGGTGTCCTCAGTGAGGTGTACTGGGTGGGCTATCGTTAGAGTTCTCTGTGCCCCTCTTCACAGCTTAAGGCTGCTGGGTCCCTAACTGTTTTCTCAAGGAGATTTGCTTCTGGATCCTGGGTCTTGGGCAATGCTGACTTGTGGCTGCCTTGCTAAAATAAAGTTTCCAGGGCTGGCTGCTGATGGGTAGGTGTGGACTAGCCAGGGAGGAGCAAAGGTGGCTCTTTCTTCTTACCACTTGAACATTCAGCTCCTCCACCAAAGATGCTCACATCTCAGAGAAATGTCACACCTTTTGGTTGACATTGAAGCTTAGGGATGACTTAAGTCGGACTATTGGGGCTGGGGAGACAGCTCAGTTGGTAAAGTGTTGGGAAGAGGGGCAAGCATCTGGACCTGAGTCCAATCTCAAGAATCCATCTATACAACCCAAGCCTGTAGCATGTGCTTGCAATTCCAGGGCTGGGGTAGGTAGAGACAGGGGAATCCCTGGAGCTCACCAGCCATATATCCTTCCCTACTTGGGGAGCTCCGGACCAGTGAAAGACCCTGTCTCAAAAGAACAAAGTGGATGATGTTTGAAGGATGACTGACATCTAGCCTAAACACACACACACACACACACACACACACACACACACACACGGCCCCATACAAATCACAAATCACCCATACATAACCATACTCATATACAAATAAAATAAAATAAATGAAATCAAACAATTCTTACATAGACCACAAGAAAGTGTGTCTGTTCATCTCAAGCTACAAAATAGTTAAGGACAGGGCAATTCCTTACATGTCTGACAGCTTGGGATACAAATTTCAGTTTTGTATAGAGATTTGGGGCAAGCTTCCTTTTTTTTTTTTTTTTTTTTTTTTTTGAGATAGAGTTTCTCTGTATAGCCCTGGCTGTCCTGGAACTCACTCTGTAGCTCAGGCTGGCCTCGAACTGAGAAATTCACCTGTTAGCAAGCTTCTTAATCTGCTGGGTCTTGGTTTTCAATCTGTAAAGGATTCCCAGAAAATTGTGAGAATTACAGTAAGGTGGGCACCTGGGCCTGGAGTGAGGTCTGCGTGCAGAGTGATCTATTTCCTTCCCTCTCCTAGCTCCTTATAAACCCGTTTCAGTAGCGCTTTGCCTTTGGTGTGTGTGTGTGTGTGTGTGTGTGTGTGTGTGTGTGTTGCTTTCTGAATTTGTAAAATAAGCTAAATCTAAGAGCACAGTACTGATAAACATTGGCTGGAATAAGAGGTAGCGTTGGGATGGGGGATGGGTTTATCATCTTTCTGGAGGGGAAGGGCCATGGAAATATAATAAAGAAAACCCTTTCCAGGCCAGAATAGTGCCAGAAAGTAGAGCCTCCTGGTCTCCAGTGGCATGTTTGAAAAGTGCCACTTTATTGCTTTACCACTGTACAAGGGACAACCGAAGAGGGAAATGGCCTAACAATAAAGAATTGCTCAGGGTAACTTAATGAAAGACGTCCCCATATGTCTGCGTGGCAGGATGACCCGTGGGGACAGGAAAGCATTGTGTCACTTAAGATACAGACCTGCAAGGGTGCATTTAGGAGAATGGGTGTTTTTGGAAGCTCTAGTTTGCACTTTCTCCCTGAATTCATATTAGGTTGGTATTTCAGCAAACCCCTGCCGTTTATAACCACAGCCAGTGTTTTACTCATGCCTCCTCTGTGTATTTACTACTGAGAATCTGCACATAGGGAGAGGCTGAGTGGGATGCTGCTGTCTTGGTTTATGTAGCATCACCACTGCCACCCCCAACATCTTCGTCAACACTTCCCAGGCAGGTCTAGGGGAGGAGGATTGAAGTTCTGTAGTCCTCAATTTTCCATTGAGAATCCACACAGAGGGGCTGAGTGGGTGCGGCTGACTTGGTTTATGTAGCATCACACCATCAACCTCCCCCCAATCGTCATCATCATCATCATCTTCAACAACATTATTATCATCATCTTTTCCCACGCAGGTCTGGGGGAGCTGGGCCTATAGTCTCTAGTTGCTCACTTCATAGGCAGCAGCCCCCATGGCTTCTGGGAGCCTGCTCTTTCTGCCCTGGAGCCTAAGGGGCTGCCTCTCACAGTCGAGGCCTAAGCTGTCTCTGCGCTAGTATTTTCTGAATTGTACTCATCACAGTCTCTTGTGTCTGATCGCCCAGCCCTTCCATATTGGACAGGGCCCTTATGTCTTCTTTCAGCAATAAACATCGAATTATTCTGAAAACTTGTTACAGTTTTTGCCTGCAATAACGTAGATACAGAATACACACTAAAAACACGAAGTGGTATAATTATGCACTTCCACCTACGGGACGTGTAGGCAGCAACTCAGTCATATAAGAACTGTCTGCTAATTGCACATGGTGGCACACGTCTGAAATCTCAGCACTTGGGAGGCTGGAGTAGGAGGAGCCAGTGTAGGCTACATGAGACCCTGTCTTAACAGCAATAGCAATAACGTGCAGACCTGCGAATGCCTCTTGTCCTTAGAAAACTTGGCATTTAGCTCATCTTACAGTTCCTCCACATTTTAGTCGTTGTTGCGGCTGCATTCAGATTTTTTCCTGTGTATTCCTATAAAGGGAGAAAAAAGGGAAAATGGCAGTGTTAAAGAGGATTATCTTTTATTCTTAGGATATCGACTCAGCATTAGTTTGCCTGCCTGCCTTCTCACCTCCCCCGCCCTCTCTCTCTTTCTTGATCAAGGTTCACTATGTAGTCCAGGCTAGCCTTGAACTCACAATCCTCCTGGTTTAGCTTTCTGATAGATAGAGTGAAAGGAATTCACCACCGCACCCGCTCATTATGCTTTAGCAGTTTTAGTGTAGCTATTTGCTGAGTACTTACTATATGCCCAGTAACAAGCTGGGCACTGTGCCTGCCCCCTTCTTTTCCCTTTTCTTTCTTGTTTTCCCTTATGTATGTGTATACACTGTTGCTGTCTTCAGACACACCAGAAGAGGGCATTGGATCCCATTACAGATGGTTGTGAGCCGCCATGTGGTTGCTGGGAATTGAACTCATGACCTTTGGAAGAGCAGTCAGTGCTCTTAACCTCTGAGGAGCCATCTCTCTGGCCCTTCTTTTCCTTTTCTAATACTGAGATTAATATTGAATGCCTTGTGTGTCTTTTACTAAGACTGGAGGCAGGCAGAAGAGTGAAACCTGCCACCCAAAGGGGACACCACCACCATTCAGGACCTCAGGCTCACTGTCACCACACTACACAGTTTCTATAGCAACAGAAGCTACCTGGACTCTCTTCCTGTGAGAAGGCAAAGACTGGGGCTTTTAGATAAGCTCAGATGATGACTAATCAAAAAGTTTAACTATGTTGTCGACACACGAAGGATTAGCAGCACACGGCTAGGTACCACTGGGGTGATGGTGGAGACAATAGACAAGAAGAGACAGGAGTGGAGGGTAGCTTTGAGCTTCTGAATCTGAGTGACTAGGAGATCAGAGTATCAACAAGGATGGTGCAGGGTGGGGGGTGGGGTGGGGGTGGGGGGTGGTGACTGGCTGTGATTTCGGGGCAGTGAGTTCCACTGTAGACAAAGTGAGTTTCAGACGCAGAGGGTGAGTAGAAGATCCTGAGCACACAGAGATATGGGAGTTCGGAACCTGGGAGACAGTCAGCCTGAAATGTGGCCAGAGGACATTAATTTCTAGTCATCAAATGTGGAGATGCATTCTGACTGAACTCAAGAATGAAGGGAGAATATGGAAGAGGCAGAAAAAACAGATAAAGAGAAATGGCTGACCAGATTATGAGGATGGAGAGAGGGATAAGAGGCAGAGGAAGGGATGGAGAGAATATGAATCGTAGCAAACCTCACAGGCCCTGTCATAGTCAAGGAAATTGATCTATGTCTTAGTTTGTTTTACTGTTGTTGTGACGAAACTCCATGACCAAAGGCAATATGGAGAGGGAGGGTTTATTTGGCTTACACTTCCACATCATTGTTCATTATCAAAGTAAGTTGGAAAAGGAACTCAAACAGAGCAGAAACCTGGAGACAGGAGCTGGTGCAGAGGCCATGAAAGGAGTCTGCTTATTGACTTGCTCATCCTACTTTTTTATTCTTGTCACAATGGGCTGGGCCCTCTCCCATCAATCAATCACGGATTAAGATAATGTTCTACAAGCCTGCCTCCAGCACAACCTGATGGAAACATTTTCTCAGTTGAGGCTCCCTCCTCTCTGATGACTCTGACATAAAACTAGCCAGCACAATAGGAAATACAGGTTCTGTAAAGAGAGCAGACCTGCGTTAGAACTGGGATTCAAGGGCTGTAAAGGGGGGAACCTGAGTTAGACCTGGTGTTCTATCCTATTACATGAACGACTTCTTTTGTTGCTGAGGTGTTTTCTGAGGTGCTGAGGTTTGCAGCCGTAGATGCTGATAGAGCTAAAGATTCCTGACATTTACCCATGCCTCTGACCCAAGGAAACAGGATACAACTGTGATCTTAGGGATCTAGTGTGCTTTAAATGTTACAGCAAGGTAACAGTCTCCCTCGGCACTCATCTCTACCTTTCTGAAAACCTCTCTACCTAGCAAGAGCCACATACACTCTGACCTGGGACATACAGAGCTATGCCAAAGACCCTTTAACCTCTGAAGAGTAAAAGAAGAAAGCTGACATGGTATTCATTCAGCTGGGCTGTGTTTGATCCCATTACTGACAACCCTCCTCACTTCTATTTCCCAGGATTGAATGAAGAACACTAACCAGGCATGGTGGCCCACACTTGTTACCCCAACACTGAGATGTTAAAGAGAGTGATCAAGAGTCCAAGGCCAGCCTTTACGTGGCAAGTTTGAGGGCGGTCCAGGATACAGGTAGTCATGGTATAGCACTTATGGAATGAAGCCTCTAGCCAGCATCTAAGTTTTGCATGTGTTACTAAGGTTTTATGCTTCCATGTGTGGGACTCTTACATGTAATTAAGAAGCAGAAAATGGTTAGAGTGACTGAGAGCCCCCCAAAGGTGTGTCTATGAGGAAGTCAATACTAAGTAAGCATCTCACTGATTGGAGATGGATGACCGAGCAGAGTGGAGAACCCTAAGAACTAACTGGGGCTGATGAGGTAAGATACAAAGGAAAAATACTCATGTCAATGTGGGACCCATAAAGAGAAGTGTTATTGGGGGGCAGAAGGACTTCCTTGCAAAGCACCCCCAACCTGAGATCGGTTGATCCCCTCAGCCAGGTGAGCTGAGTCTCCATCCATCCCAAATCTCACACGTGGGCATTTGCACCCGCCCGTGGCCCCTCTTCATGCCACGGGTTGAGTAGCTTTTCCAGAGTCATCAGCCTGAACACAAGGCACCTATTCACCCTGCCAGGTTTGAAATTCTCTGAAATTCCTTTCCCTGCAACGCCTTCTCCCAAGTACACTGTGCATCTTTTCAAATTTCAGACATAAACAGTGGCGTGGCCCTGCCTAGCAACCCCCTTCTCGCTCTCCAGATAAAAATAGCAAGGGCTGAGGGAGGAAAGCCTGGGGACAGTGGGGTTTTGTGGATGCGCTGTTTATGTGGGTGTTTCTAGCCCTCCTTGCCTATTCTGGGGAAGGGTGTCTCCAGGGAGGAGCTTCCAGGGGGATTCTTGAGGGATTGGTCATCCCTGGCACCTTGGTCCCTTCCATTCTGGACCCAGGTCACATCTCTGTGATTGTGTAATTAACTCTGAGTGCCAGGGAGAGACACGTTTACCTGTGGCTGCTGGTTTGGGTGTCACCCCAGTGGTTGTGTGTGAAGGATAGAATGAGTGTGGGGGAGGGAGCCCTGGGGCTCCTTTGCACAGCTAGTGAAAAGAAACGTGTGATGGGCACAAGGTGGCATATGGTGATACCCGGGGATGAGGGTAATGTCGCATGGGCTCTGTGCCCCCGTGAGCAGGGGAAGGACTTCAAGGGGGCTGCTAGGTGCAGCTCAGGTTGTTGTATCTTGTTCAGGGCAGGAAGCAGTGAGAAACAGTGATCTGTAAGTACTTGAGTGAGGGCTGATAAGAGCTGTTCTGGAGAGCCAGTAAAATAATTTACCAGTGACTGGCCCTCTACCCTCACTGTCCTCCTCATTCAAGGGGAATGGCAGTATCTCCCACTAGAAATTCTCCCATGAGATTTTGTTGCTGTTCCATTTACATGAACGCAAGCTCTCCTCCTCATCTCTTCCCATGTTCACCCAGCCTCTCAGGGGGCTCCTATAATGCTTGCTTTGATGTGGCCAAGCATGCTACGTCATAGTACTGTAAACAATAGCAGTCTTTCATGACCTCTTCTCTGCTTCTACCCTGTTCTGTCCTGGCATCTTCTTTCCTTCCCTTGGACCACAGCTTGTCACTGATGTCTGCCTCCCATCTTACTAGAAAAGTGGGCTTCACACCAACAGAATACATATCCCGGATCCCATCCGAATGTAAGACACGTGCAACCTTCCAGTAAATAGCGGATGAATTTGTCTGTTTTGTGTCCCTTGTGTCTGGTACAAGGCAATGCTCACGGTGAATCGTAATTGCTCACATGTATTGAGTACTGTGCGCTAGGGGCTGTGCTGAACACTTTATGTTTAGAAACTCATTCAGTAACCATAGTAACTTCATGACTTGTAAATATCACAGATTATTCCCGTTTTGTTTTTGTTTTGTTTTGTTTTTGCTTTTTGCTTTTGGAAATTGAGAGGTCAAATATTCTGCCCAAGATCACACAGTTAATGAGTGGCTGCTCTGAGATTTGGTAGCAGACAATATGGCTCTCTGTGTATTTGACCCCTCCCCACCCTACTCACAGGTGTTTACAAATGTGCGCTTGTTCTCCCTTGCCCTCCTGCCCATCGGATGGAAACGATCACGTTTGGGCTTTATGAAATGCTGTAAAGTGTGAGTCAAGAGTGGGAACTTGTAGAGACTCCAAGAGTAGATGGAGAAATGTTGGTACCCTTGGCCAGCATCTGTCATCATCTGGGGATGGCAGACAGAGATGTGGCTTAAATGGTGGGCAAGAAGATGGCTGGACAGGGAAAAGCTGGAACCTGAAGCTAGAGAAAAGTGGGGTTGGGGTTAAGCAAGGACAAAACCATGAAGCCATATGTTCTCCATGAGAGCAAAGTAGAATGAGAACTGAATCCCCCTGGAATTCACTGAGCTGTGAAGCCCCAGAGACAGAAATTCTCCCCGGCCAATGAGAAGCCATGAAAGGTGAAGTCAGTCTTCAGTCGATCCTTGCAGGAAGGGCTAGCTCTCCCAAGCCTGCTATCACACCTGACAGCCCCTGGTCACTATTCAGATTCCATCCTGGACTTTCCTGGCTGTAGCAGCCCAACCCTCACCTGAACTGGAGTCACTCAGAGTGGATGAGAGATGTCATACTTGATGCTACCAGGTGCTCGCTGTCAAAAGAGCCTGACACATTTTGATGGTGTCCTGGATACCTGGAGGATTCCCATTTAGTGTCCTGTGGTCCAGACCTATTCTTCAGAGAACAACCTCTTCATGGTTGTTCCTCCTTAGGAAAGGCCTTCAGGACCTGCTGGCTACATTTAAATTATGTTCTGGGTCTAAGTCCTTGGGATAATAAGGAAGAATCAAGATGTTTTCCACATCATCTGGTAGCACTGGGAAACTGGCTTTGATCCATGCTCTTATTTATTCCTTTATTAGATCCCTAGACAAAATTTTGGAATCCACAGAGGGGCATCTCTAAAGGATAGAGATATCACTGAAGGCTGGTTGGTGTGACCCACAGATTATCAAGTCCTTTCTGTGTGTGATGGTTAGTCTTCTCAGCTTGATGTTTATCTGAGGAGACCTATCCTGACTGAGCATGATACCATTCCATGAGTTGGAGTCCCAAACTAAATAAAAAGAAGCAAGTGAGTGTAGCATCAGCATCCACCCACCTCTGCTTCCTGATTGCACACACACACACACACACACACACACACACACACACACACTCACACACACTCACACACACTCACGTGATCAGCTACCTCATACTCCTACTGCCATACCTTCCTGGCTATAATGAAGAGATACAGTGGTAACTCCTCACACTCATAGGCTCAGGCTCATTTTTATTTAGGATGCTTATGTCAGGACACTGAGAAAAGAAATGAGTACGGCATGCTAAGGCCCTTTGAAGGTCCGCCAGTGGGATGCTCTGCTTCGCTCCCCAGGATGGATACAGTTACAGAAGTGTATGTAGTGGGTAGAACCAGAGCTCAGAGGTTCTGGTCGTGCATCGTGCCTTGTGCCAGTGCATCTATTCTTTCTCAGTCGACAAATGAGGGGTGATGAAGAGAAGCTAGCCAGCTAACTGGATGATAGAGGAAATCAAGGCTAGAGGGTCCAAGCGTTCTCTCTTCTGTAAGAAGCTGTGGTCTCTGTGCTGGTGTTTGTGCTGCGATCAGAGTCTGAGAAGCTCAACACTACTTCATTCTTGCTCTAGAGAGGTCCTGAGGTCTTGACCTGGGTCTGTTCCTGCAAATTCAAGAACTGAGTCTAGTACCAGAGGTGACAAATGGAGATGAGATCAGGGTCCAGGTTGTAGAAGAAAGTCCTCCCACCTCAGATACCAGCACAAGGCAGGCAGGGCCTATGTGGAAAGTAAGTATAAGTTCCTGAGTCAGAAGGAAACAGCGGAGGACCACAGAGTCATGTTAAAGGTGCTAAGACCTGGCTGGGATCACGAAGGTCCGACTGCATGGAGCCTGAGGCTCAGGAAAAAGTAATTCCCTCCCGTGCTGGCTCTCTGCAGCAGAGCTGTCCTCCTGTGTCTAAAACAAAACAAAACAAAACAAACAAAATCCAACAACAATAACACCCCTCTCTTTTTAAAAGTTTATTTATTGGTTGTGCAGAGTTGGTTCTTTCTCTCCACCTCCACTTTAAGTGAACTCCAGGAATCGAACTCAGGTGGCCAGGCTTACACAGCCAGCACAGTACCTGAGTGTGGCACCATCCTCCTCATGGTGCCTTACCGAAGACCAAATCTCACTGTTGTGATTGGCACATGGCCTTGGGCAAAAGACGGGAAACGCTTTCTTCCAGTGTCAGGGCAGTGTGGCCTTGGTGACACCTTGGTTTTGGATTTCTGGCCTCCAAAAACTGCAAAAGAATGAATTACTGTTGATTTAAGCCAACTTCTCTTGCTAAACTTGATTTTACCATTTCTCTGTGTTGTTCTCATTTCCTTTACCATGGACACATCTTGACAGTCCATCTTCTTTTTTTTTTTTTTTTTGAGATGTTTTGTAGTTTTAAAAGAGATACTTTTATGTGTATAGTGGGCCATTTTGGGTTACTTCTGGGGTGTGTGTGGTATGAGTTATACCCCCTGCTACCACAGATACTCAATACTGTTGACTGGATTGCTACCCCTGTGCCGAATCAGCACTTTTAATAGACGTCAAAGTGTGGATTTATTTTTGTTCTCTCCGCTCTGTTATTCTAATGTCTGTTCATACAGTCTTAGTTTTACAGTTTGATTTGAAATTAGAGGCTTCTTTTCCTCTCTCTCTCTCTCTCTCTCTCTCTCTCTCTCTCTCTCTCTCTCTCTTCCCACTCCCTCCCTCCCCCCCCACAGGGATTAAACCAAAGGTCTTGCACATGCCAGAGGTGCCCCACCACTGTGCTAACTTTTCAACCCCAAGTGCCTCTATTTAAAAAGTGTTTGGGTTACTTAAGGCCCTTTACCCACATAAATTTGAAAAACAAATCAACAGTTTAAAAAATGTCTTTGCTTTTATGATGATTGAGCTGAAAACATTTGATAGATGGCCATTTGAGTAATATCCAACTATCTCTATCTGTGAGTGTGGCACATCTCCTCATTTGCTTAGGTTTTCTTTAGTTTTGTCTTGGTAGTGTTAGTGTTCTGTGGTTTATAGAGTTTTAGTTGTGTTGTAGAACTTTAAATTTCAACTTCAAATTTCACCCTGACAGTTTTGAGCTTCCTGAGGTCCCAAAGTCCTAAGCACCAGCTCCTTTGCTCTCATCAGACAGACTTCCCACAAAATAAACAAAAAGAAGGACAGACTCCACTTGGCTGGTTCCACGTTACCTTCAGTCTACTGGGTCCTCAATCTGTCAAATATCAGTTTGCAGCCAGACTACAGCATAGTTCAAGCAAACTGATTATATCCACTTGATAGGCCGATAGCCTACCTCACTCTCTTGCTACTATGACGTAGTGGCTGTTGTTCATAACTTGGCTAGTTATCTCTGTTCTCAACGAAGACACTTGGCTGGCCCTGAGTAACATGGTATTCTTCCCCCTTGAGCTGTGAGACTACGGATCTACTAAATTTCTGCCATCATATCTCTGAAGGAGAGAGTGTCATGAGTAACTGTCTCATATTCTTTGGGGGACATGAAAGGTTGAATCCTTCCTTCATTGACAGAGTAAACAGGAAGTGGTCAGCACATAGGCCTTGTTCAGCTTTCCTTAAGTACATTTCTAAAATAAATAAATAAATAAATATTTAAAAAGTCACGGTAAGATAAACATTATACAACGTAGTATTTTAACCTTTTTAAAGACTGTACATCATTTTTGATAAGCACTTGAACTTTGTTGTGCATAGGACCCTTTCATCCATCACTAGAATTTTTTTCAACTTGTAAAAGAGAAACTCTATGCTAATTAAACTGCAACTCTCCATTCCTATAGCCCTCGGGGACTGATGCTCTGCTTTCTGTCTCTATGAATCTGATGGATCTGTGTGGCTCGGGCAGTGAAACTGTGCAGTATTTGGTTTTTTGTTGTTGTTGTTTTTGTTTTTTGTTTTGTGTGTGTGATTGTTTTTTTTTCCACACTTCTTAATCACTAAGATTTACCCATGTTGTAGGTCATACCACTTTCCTTCATTTTTAAGATGCTGTCTTAGGGTTTTATTGCAGTGAACAGACACCATGACCACAGCAGCTCTTACATAGGAAAGCATTTTCTTGGGGCTGGCTTGTAGTTTCAGAAGTTTAGTCGGTTGTCATCAAGGTAGGAAGCATGGCCACATGCAGGCAGACATGGTGTTGGAGAAGGAGCTGAGAGTTCTACATCATCTGGATCTGCAGGCAGCAGGAAGAGACTGAGCCACTGGCCTGGCTTGAGCATCTGAGACTTCAAAGTCCTCCCCCCTAGTCACACATCTCCTCCAACAAAGACACACATACTCCAACAAAGCCACACCTCCTAGTAGTGCCTATGAGCTTATGGGGGCCATTTTTATTCAAACTATCACAGATGGAACATGTTTCATTGTATACATTTATCACAGTTTGTTTATTGACTCATCTGCTAATGGATCATATTTTAGATCCCTTTGGATTGTGTGTGTGTGTTATTCAGAACTGACCCAAGAGACTTGATTATACTAGGCAAAATACATACTACACCCACAATCCAAAGCATTACTCTTTACATTTTTTTCTCTTTTTAATAGATTATTTGGGAATCTCTCACAACATGCACCCTGACTGCGCTCGTTTCTTAGATCTCCCATGTCTGTCCCCTCTACCTCATGGCACCTCCTCCCCAAAACAGAATAAAGGAAAGAAAAAAAAGTTCATTTTGTGTTAATTATACACTCACTGGAGCATGGTCACATTCCTGTCCCCCAAGGGGAGATGAGTCTTTCTCTACTTGCATCCATACCAGAAGCCAGAAGCCATCAACTGAGGAGAGCCAAGGCTAGGCCAGAGAGAGGAGAGGCTAGCTCTGCCATCAGGGGTGGGGCTAGCTCTCCTCAGCTCATACCATAGCCTGCACCACCTGCTGTGGGCCTGTAAGGGACAGGGCACTTTTTATAGTTCTTTTCCCAAATGTTTTATTTGCTCAGCTTTATACTTTAAAAACTCAACACCTCTGTTGATTCTTACTTTATTACAGGAGGACCTTCGATTGACAGAGCAGTGATTTTTTTTTTTTGTAAATAGATATGTTTATTTTATTTTATGTGTATAAATGTTTTGCCTGTATATATGTGTTCCATGCTCATGCCTGGGAGATTGAAATAACACATCAGATCCTCTGAAACTGTTACAGTAGGTAGGTCAGGAGCTGCAATTGTGGGTGCTGGGAATCACGTCTGAATCTTTTGCAATTGTTTTTAACGGGGGAGCTATCTCTCCAGCCCTAGGATCCACAATTATCAATGAGGAATGTGAAAAATGTCTCCAATGCCAAGCTCTCACTTTTGGCGTTGTCTTGGTAGGGGCTATGTCATACTGTCTCCAAATGCTCTGTCCGTAGTGGAAAGTTTTGGTCTCTGGACACAGAGAGAGATGGCCCTGTTCCTTGAGTGTGTTTCATGGCTGCCGAGCCATCGACATTACTTGGTCTCGGTCCACCTTGCCTTGTTTGTTTACCGTCTGGGTTTCTTCTAGAGGTATTGCCTGTCCCTCCTCCCTTCACACCACGCCAGAATCATTTGGTCCTTCTTCTCTGTGCTCCTCTACCTGACCAGTGCTTCTGGAAACTTTGTCTTCCTGATTCCCCAGAAGCTGCAACCCAATTTACAAACCAGGGCCTGGGGCCCAGAGAGATGGGAAAGAGTCTGGAGGAGTTGTATACTTTACTTCCTGGAAGTTCCGTAAGGATTCTAAGACTCTGCCAATCTTTCTCCAGCATAGCCCCAGAGGGTACAAACAGGGAGATCAGGAGTTCAAGGTCATCCTCCACTACAGCAGGGCTAGCCTGGGATATGTGACATTTTGTCTTAAAATCCAAAACCCATAAACACTCCCCAACATCATCTCTCTATTTACTTTCTCCAGCCCCTGGAAATCATCTTTGTACTGTTTCTCGGTATGAATTTAACTCCTCTTGGTGCCCCACGTAAGCAGAATCATATAGCATTTGTCTTTCAAGACTCTGTTCTTTTCACTGAGAATATAATCAAATACCATCCACATGGTAGCACTTGTCAGAACTTCCTTCTTTTTTAAAACTAAGTTATATTTTACTGTTTGATACTTCATGTTTCATTTCTCTATCTATCCACTAATAGACACAAATTGACATTCTTGAGCTGTTCTGAAGAGTATCATGGTGGACATGGGCCTGCAAGCATCTCTCTGATCCTGTAATTCTGCTTGCAGTTGTTTTATATGTCTGCCCGGAAGCAGAGGGAAGGAACTGTAGATGCCGTCACCCTATTTTTCATAGCAGCCACAGCATTCAGCATTCCCACCAACAGTGCCCAAGGATGCCAGATTCTCCATGGCCCACCAACACTGGATATTTCTGTAGTGACTCTCCTAATTGACTATGAGGCAATATCATCGTAGTTTGAATTTGCATTTCCCTAGTGATTGGTGGATTAGTGGGTGGTTTCCTTTTTTTTAAGGAATCTCAGGTCTTCTCCTTTCATGGCTACTGTTGAGTTGCAGGAGCCTTTTATAATCCCTAAATATTAATCCCTTATCTATCAGATACTTGGCTTGCAAATGTTTTCTCTCATCCTGGAGATGGTGCTTTCCCTTTGTTGGCAGTGACCTTTGGTATACGGAAATATTAAGTGTGTAATTCGTCTGTTTCATTTTTGATGCTTCTATGCAGCTGTTCCTCCAGGCTGGACATGATCATTGCCACCTTGGATCGGGGCAACTGTGATACCTGCCTGTTAACATACCCTCACGGAGGGAGGGGAGACACCAGAGGCTGGTAGGACTCATGAAGCCCTCTTTGTTCCCTGGGGTTTACATAAGTGGCAAACAGTTATTGGGAAGAGACTCTTTGTAGTATACGTGCCTCTAAATTGTGTCTGGGACTTCCCAGTGGTGACTGCCCTCAAATTGCCTATGTTTTTTTGTAAAACAAAACAAAATAAAATAAGAATATAATGAACTCACTAGTTCATCAAGACAGACTTGGAGAGAATCATTTCTAACCGGGGTAAATAGTCTCCACAGGAAAACAGTGCAACAGGTGTGTCAACATTTTGATATCACATCTAGGGAATCCTTGCCAACTCAAGGCCATTAAAGTTCCTCTGTAGTTTTATAGTTTCATGTCTCAGATCTATTTTGAGCTAATTTTGGTGTAAGGTCCAGTTCTATTCTTTTGTATACCGATAATAATTTTGTTTTTCTAGCCAGGGTTTCTCCATGTAATAGCCTTGGCTGTCCTGGACTCACTTTGTAGACCAGGCTGGCCTTGGACTTACAGAGATCCACCTGTCTCTGCCTCTTGAGTGCTAGGATTAAAGGTTGGCACTACTGTAGCTGGTTAGATATTAAAAATTAAAAACGTGATGATTATCTTTGAAGGTTCATTCTTGGGTCTTTATTTTATATGTAAGATCCAACTGGGCAAAGAGTGTGGTGTCTGTCTGAGTATGGCCTGTTTCATCTAATAATGATTTCCTGTTCCACACATTTCATCTATTTCCCTGCCAATGTCATGAATTCAGTTTTATAGTTGAATAAAATTCCATTGAGCACACGTGGCACATTTTCTAGAGCTATTTCTTTTTTGACATATATCTAGAATTTTTCTGTGTCTTGGTTATTGTGAATGATGTAACAGATAATACAAATGTGAGCCTACTGCTGTGATTCAGAGTCCTTTGAGTAGAGACCCAGAAGCGGTACAGGGGAATAACCTGGCAGTTCTACTTTTAGATTTTCTAGCAACCTTCATACTGTTTTCCACAGTGACTAGACCAGTTTATACTTTCAATAACCACAAATAATTGTTCCTTTTCCTCTCAGTCCTCCTGGGCATGTTTGTTTGTTTCCATGAGGTTGAGATGAAATCTTAAAGCAATTTTAATTAATATTTTCTTGATTGCTAAGGAAGTTGAATGTTTATTTTTTTCTTTCAAATATTTACTGGCCACATGTTTCCTCTTTTGAGAATTCTTTATATAATTAAAACAATGAATAAGGAAATTGAAGAAAACACTAAAAGGTAGGAAAATTTTACATGAGCATGGATCGGCAGAATTAGCATTGTGAAAATGGTTACGGTACTGAAAGTAGACTATAGACTTGACACAATTCCCTTTAATTTTCCAATGTCTCTTCACAGAATTAGAAAAAGCAATCTTAAAATTCACATAGAAACAAACAAGAACATGATAGTCAAAATAATTCTAAGAAACAAAACCAATGCTGGAGGTATTATAATTCCTGACTCCAAACAATACCACATAGTAACAAAGACAGCAGAGTACTGTCACATGCTTGTGCACACACACTCACTCACACACACACACACAGAGGGAGGGGAGAGGCAGAGACTGGAGGAATAGAGTAGAGAGCCAAGAAATAAACTCAGTTGTAACCATCTTATTTTGACAATAGTGTCAAAAACAAACATTGGAGGAAAACCTTTCCACAGTGGTGCTGGGAAATCTGAACAGCCATATGCAGAAGGATGATATTAGATCCATATCTCTCACCCTGCACAGAAATACATGAAAACAGATCAAAGATCTTAGTATATGTTCTGAAACATTAAAACTGCTAAAGAAAAACAAGAGAAAAAGTGCTTTAAAATTCAGGCATAAGAGCTTTCTTAAAGGACCCCAATAGTACAAGAAATAATTCCAAAGACTGAGAAATAGGGTTACATGAGATTGAAAAATGGAAAGGCAGCCCACAGAATAGATAGAAAAACACATTGTGTCTGCCCCTGGAAGCAGAAAGACAGATGCAGGCTGCAGCTTAGCTCTTCTCTTCTCCACATTTCTTTTATTTACCTCAGGACCCTAGCCCATGAGATGATGCAGTCCACACTGAGGCTCTTTCCCTCCTCAGTTAAATCCCTCTGAAAGCACCCTTAGAGAAATATCTCCCACAGGATTCCAAATCTGGTCAAGTAGACAATGAAGATTAACATCATCGTACAGATACTTTGAGGGATGTTGTATAATCATTTTCTATGAGATTTAAACCTCCCATTTGGAGGAAAACTCCTAAAGACACAGGGTGTTAGAAAGGAGAAACAACAAGATGTTCTAAAGGGAGGTAAAATATTTCCACCAGCAGGGAAACTCTATAAGTTCAGGAAGTGACTACTCAAAGGCTTCAGGAAGTTCCTGAAACTGACCAGTCAGTAGGTTCTTTCTTCCCATATAAGCAGTAAGCATTGCTGAAGGGCACTCTCAGACAACTGAGATACCTGGAAAACTCTCTGACCAGCTGGCTGAGGTGCCTAGAAAGGCCATTCTCCAGCCTTTCATGACTACAGGCTATGCAGTGTGCTCAAATTTCCCACCTTTGATGAGCCACTATCTGTGCTGAAGGGGGTTTTGGTGCTGCAGGTTTGGTTCCTAATCCAGTGAGTCTCTGAGGGCCTCCAAGGTTTGCGTTTCTAGTACTTCCCAGGCCATGACAGGTTGAGAGACTCTTGTAGGAAGTCTATAAAAAGCCAAGCTCTGGCCAATACAAGCCAGGATACATTCTTTCCCCACATCTATGGACATAGCATGTTCCCTTCCTTGAGTCTTATTGCATCTCTGTGTATCTTCTCTCTGACTTGCCAATCTTCCTACAGACCTCGTAATTCCTCTTAAACATTTCTTCCCTGTTGTGTGACACAATCACTGAAGAGAACATGAGCAAATGTCTCTCAGTACAGACAGGCAACCAACAACAGAACAAAGGAAGGATTCCACCAAAGTCTAACTTACTGAGCCTATGAGTTTTATTGGAGTTACTTACAGGAATATGGATGTGTGGTTATTTAAAAGCAAAAACAAGTAAAAAAAAAAAAAAAAAAACAGCAGTGAGCCCAAATAAATATTTCTTTATAAGTTGATTTTCTGGAGCATTTTGTTATAATCATGGAAAGCTGACTAACAGAAGAACAAAACAAAGTAAATCAACAAATGTAGCTTCATCTGCACCTCCACCCATTACCTAGGTAAGACTGCAATTCCGAGGGAGAGATGAACTCAGTCTTGTTTACAGCACACTCTGTAGTATGATGAGTTGCTTTCAAACCAGGAAGTGACAGGCATAGTGTTTCTTTTATTGAGCTTTGACTCAGCAGGCACTCAGCAGTGTCAACAGCATGAGGCTTTATTACTCTTGCGGCTAAAGAAGCTTGATTATGTACTCTGTAAAATGCTTCCATAGGCTTTTATGGCTAGCATTAAAGGCTGTAAGAAACCTTTCTTTTAAATTTTAAGAGCTTATAACGTCTATGCTTAAATACTTAATTCCATTCTTAAACTATCTAAAATGATACCCCAACTTAAATGGTCACATCAGGTCTGAGGCAAGGCTGCAGCAAGGGAGGCACCCGGGGAGCAAGAGTTATAGAAAGATGACAATGTTCAAGTCTCTGCTCCAGCTGAGCCTGACACTGCCTTTAATTTCACATTGTATGAGCCTTGCTCTGTGTCTTAGTCTCTTTTCCTGCTTCTGTGAAAAAATATTCTGACAAAAGCAACTGAAGGGAGAATGGTTGCTTTTGGCTCTCAGTTTGAGGGTACAGTCCT
>JADRCD010236772.1:0-27078 GCA_019843815.1 Montemys delectorum
TCAAGGTTCTTTTCCTAACTTCCACAATCTAAAGTCATTTTACTACAAGTGCAATGCCAATGCTTGAAAATTGTTTTTGAAAGCTCTCTTTATCTCTCTAAACACTAATGTGTATTTATGAATAGCTATGCAAAATTAGCATAGTCCTTGTTATTTCTTTTCTCTTCATTATGCTGAATGCTGGAAATGTCCTACATGTTTAGCAAAAAAACCATCTTAGGCTGATATCAATTTGATAAACCCAATAAAATTTCAAACAATTAAAATGGTTAAAGAATACATAGTTTGAACAATGGAAATAACAGATTATTCAGGGAAAACAGACTAGGTGCACATCTGTAAACAAGATACAAACTCTAAAGAGAGTGTTCTCTTTCATGGGACCACGCTCTGTACTGCCCTACTCAGTACAGCACAGCCTTCACCACTGCAGGGACTCTGGGCTGCAACAAAGCAGGACAGAAGTAGAAGCTATTTCACTTAGAATCTTAACTATATAACAGCATTAAAGTAATGTCATATGTTCAAGATCAAGGAGCCAAGGCACAGATCTCACCAGTAACTTGGAAAGACAATGATTCTTAGACCTGTCTTCACACTGACAGTCAGCTTAGGGAACTGCCTCTCAAAGAGAATGGCTGCACAGGGAGTTCAGAGCCAGCCCTCAAGGCTCTACCATGAGAGTCGCCAACAAAGGAAGATTAATGCAAACTCTGAGACACATCTCACTCAGTATGGTCAAAATGAACACACTATATCTAATGAGGCATGACAGTTAAGTGTGTTTTATACAAATTCTACCAGTTTTAACACCTAAAGGTCAATACTTTTTCTTTAAGATAAAGTCACTAAAGAGTCTTACCTATTTTTTCAGGTTTCAGTAGCTTAAAAGAGACAGTTGAGGTTCCTTTGCCCCCTGACTTGGTTGTGACAATAATGTCTCCTTTGTCATTTTTGGCTTGTCCCACTCGACAGACAATTTTACTCGCAGACATCCATTCTGCTGTAAGGAGGCAATTATGTCCACAAATTGTCAAGCCTGAAAGTAAAAGAATGTATACAACAAATTAAAAATAAAAAGGCACAATAATGTCTTCTGTTTGAGTAGATGTCAACAGTGCCTGACGCCGCAGGCTGTGGGGTCTGGTGTTCTCTCTGATACCTAAGACTTCTTTGACTTCTTCCACCATCAGCACAATTACAACAATAATGGTCTACAGCTAGGTCCAAGCCGTCACATTACTTAGACTACACGACTTAAATTGTTTTCAGAAAGCACTGCTACTGTTAGAAGTTTAAGTTACTAACGCAGGGCATTAAAGTACATGAATACATTTAGTGATCTCTCCAGAAGATTCTAAACTTATCCACCTCTAAAAAGAGTTTGTGTGTGCCTTTTCTGGTGTTCAGTCACACGGTCTACTGAATGGACTAAAGTAGATATTCAATGTGTCTCACACATAGGCTAGAGCACAGTGATTCACAGACACACTGGGCTACTCCTGAGTTACTCTCAGTTCTCACATCTCCATAGGAGCTTCTCACTATGTTGTAGTGACTGGCCTGAAATTCTGTCAACCAGACTGGGCTCAACCAAACAGAGAGAAATCTGCCTCCTCTGACTGCCAAGGCTGGAGTTTAAGGAGTCCCCCACCAAACCTGGTTTAGCCTCAATTTTTAAAAAGTAAGAGAATTCCAAGTAAAGTAGATTTTATAGTGTTTTTACTTGACTAATATAGGTGTATTTCAGTTAAAAACAGTTAAATTATTTAACAAGTTGAATTTGCTCTTTTTAAAAATGAGTTCTTGGCAACAGATGTGGCAGGTTGAAAGCTAAACTAGTGAGGTTATGAAAGTCATATACACTTGGTCAAATAAAAATAGCACCATTCAAAACTAAAGCAAAATCAAAATGTTCAGAGACTGTTAATTGTTGTATTTTAACACCATATAGGATATAATTTTAGAAATGAATTCCATCTATATGATATGTTTTCATGCATTCCAAGGATTATTTTGTAGCATGGATAAAGAAACAACAGAACTGAACTATGTCCAAAGTCAAGACACTAGATGAGACCTGACAATCTTTGGGCTGGAATGTAGCTCCTCTAGTAGAATGCTTGCCTAGCATACACAAAGCCCTGGCCCTGGTCCCCAGCATAGCACACATCAAGCATGGTTGTGCATGGCTACAATCCCAGCAATTGGTAGGAAGAGGCAAAAGGGTCAGAAGTTCAAGGTCATACTCTGCATACACCTATCTTTGTAAGAATAAATTTAAGAGATGTTTAACTAAACTCTCAAAAACTATAGCTAGGGATAAGGACAGGAAATTACACAGAATGTAATTAAGTAACCGTAACAAAAATGATTGTCTGGGAAGCAAAGACCTCAGTTATTGACTGCATGGCTAAACTTCAATTTGCTTCCTCTAAAAAGAAAATATTTCCTGCATGGTCAAAAACTAGTCAACTGGCAGTTACTGCAAGGAAGGCAGTTCCAGCTCAGACTCTAGAACTCAGCACTGGGTTTCTGTCAATTATGAAACCAGTTGTGAGAATGTCGGGTCTAGAATGAACTCATGTGAAAGATTAGAACAATATCCAACAGCATGTCCTGGGAATTCACCTCTACAACTTCATTTGTAGTTTATATAATCTATTATAAGTTACATTTAAAATCTGCATGCTAGCTCAACTACCCAACATTCATTCTATTTTTAAAAACAGTATTGAGGTTTCATTCTAGCAACATAAGCAGGACTCTCCAAGTTGAAGAAACAGGAATAAACATTAGCCATGAAAACTTTTCTAAAGGATTTGTAGAAAGACAGCATAGATCTAATTTGATAACGACTTCCATTAAAAAAAAAAAAGAATAGAAAATAATTCCTTTTTGTTCAGCGCATTTTATAGAGATAACTATTTCAAAACTATGTATCCTACGTTAATAATAAAACCCAGCTTGTCACAGTGCATCAGAGGCCATGCCCTTACCTATAAGGTCAGTGGGACCAGTACCCAGGTTCTCCCCTCTAATTGTAACTTTGGTCCAAGGTATTCCTTCATTTGGAGAGATGCCTGTCACAAGTGGGGGCTGCCGGGATCGAGACATTGTACTCTGTACAGCAAACTCGTTATCCAGTTATAGAAGCAACCTGTTAAAAGAAAGGATTGGTGCCAACAGAGACTATAAGAATAGGAATATTTGACATTTGGTACCAAAACATAAAAAGTATTCATTCACTACAGTTCTGGAGTTTTGATTGGTTTGGTCATTCATTGTATCCATCAACATTTACCAAAGATGAAGTTTATAATGGACATTTGTTAGCACTGTGAGAAATATTTCAAAGAAGTGAAAAGGTAAGTCCCAGGTTCTAAACATTTTTATCACATTGTTACTGCACAGCTCTAGGCCTACACAATTGAATCACAAATACTACACGAAATCATCTTATTGTTCTACTCTCCAAGTTTTCTAAGAAATATACTACAGTTGTAATTAAAATATATTTATATTCCTGTAAGTATAGGAATTCACTTTATTTGAACTTTAGTATAGTTTATACTTTCTATCATATAGTACATACATATGCATACAACTAACTCAAAATGCAAATGTCCTCATATGAATTATAGATGCTTTCTGAACATATATGGCATAGATTTATAGGCAGAAAAACATACTCACTTACTGCTAAGAACTGACAGCATGGATAAAAACACACATAGGGAAGTCAAAATAGAGCTATGCTCAAATAGTGTACTCTAATTTGCTATCTCTACTCTCAGCAATTATGTTAATTCTCAAAACTAAGCATCTAACCAATTTCACCTTTGCTTTTAAAAGCCTTTATAGGATACCCACAGTTCATAAAATACTTCAGGCTGTGTTTAAAACTTGTCAGAACTAGACTTCTACCTCCCCTCCATCTTCAACCACTTCATTCACATTCAAAACTAGAGTATCAATCATCTCTGAAGATGCTGAAGATATTCTACATCCTACGGCATCAAATATTTTGCCAAGACTGAATCCCTTATGTAAATATTAACAAACACATCCATTTTGTTAACATGCAAGTCTGCATTCATCCTTAATAACCGGCAAAATTCTACATCAAAAGACTGTTTCAAAAGGTATTTATGCTTTATTATCAGCAAGTGTTTGTATACCAACTTTGTGTACCTACAAACATCTCAGTAAAGAGGTCACGAAGAGAAAAAGTACAAAAATCATCTGAACTAAATCAACTTAGCACTAACAACTGAGTTCAGCTATATTAGGATTCACGTTTATACATAAAAATAGCAGTTGTTTAGGGCTTGAAAAAGGGCTCAGCAGTTAGGAGCATATACTGCTCTTGCAGAGGACCCAAGTTTGGTTTCAAGTACCATGTTGAACAGCTCACAACCGCCTGTCTTTCCAGCTCCAGGATGATATGATTTGACGTCTCTACACCGTGTGGGTACCTGTTCTGTTCTCACGTGCACATACGTACACATAATTAAAAATAAAACAATGAATCTTTATAAATTTAGCTACTTAAAATATTCTAGAAGGAATCAATTAGAAAAAAAATTCAAATTCTATCTGCAAGCTACAGATGTAGCTCAGCTACAATGCTTGCCTAGCATGCATGAAGACTTGGGTTGGCTCCTCCTCAACAGTGCATAACAGAGGGTGGGAGCCCCTGTCTAGAAGTCCAGAACTTAGGAGATACAGGTAAGATGATCAGAAGTTCAAGGCCACCTTTGGTGGTTACATAGTGACTTCTAGGATAGCCTGGTATGAATGGACCTTTGTCTCAAAGAAACAAACAAAATAAAAATTTTTTAATTGAAAATATCATTCTGAGCAGTGAAATGTACAAGAAAAAATTACAAACAGGAATAATAAAGACTTAAATAAGTGAAGATCTATACCTCATTCATGAATCATAAGGTTGGATACTATTAAAATATCAACTGATCTATAAATTCATGCAAGTCTATATAGTGACTTTGGCAAAATAACTCAAAAATTTCTAAAGACAGTCAAGGAACTTAGAATAGTGAAAACAATTTTAAAACGAGAAAAGTGCATAAATTCAAGATATTTTACAAGTCTACAATAATGAAGACAATGCGTTATTGCCATTAAGGTGGGCTGACAAGTGATGGAATATAGTAAAACTAGAAGTAAAAAAGCTCGTGGATGTTCGCTTGACTTCTAACAAAGGCTCCAAAGCATATCAATGGAGAAAATAGATAATTTTATCAAATAATATGCAAATACTGAAAAATAAAGAAAAGCTTTTAAGTATAACTCCTTTATAAAAGTCACTTCAAAGTGGGTTATACACTCAGACATGAAGACTAAAATTATTAACTACACAGATGATGCCATAAAAAACTATCAACATTGGCTGGAAGTATAGATTGAGTTATTTTTAATTAAATAAAAAGTAACCATATTTTTTTTACTTCACCAAAATTAAAATTAACATCCAGAGAAGTACCCCAGAAAAAATATTCATATATATATATATATATATACACACACACACACACACACACATATATGTATATATACACACACATACACACACATATATATATCACTAAGTAGCTTATATAAAAATATTAATGGGACTTAATAGCAAAATATTTTTTAAATAAACAAAAGATTTGAAAACACTTCATGAAAGACAAATAAATTCAGTTTGGGAATATGATGGACCACATCTGTAATCCCAGTATTCAAGAAGCTGAGGATGAGTAAGTTCAAAACTAGTCTGAGACCCTGTTTCAAAATGTTTCCTATGAATAAAACACAAATGCATATATAATATATGTATATATACATCTATGATACATAATTTATATAAGTATTTATATAATGCATACAATCAGTAGAAGTACTTAGACATTTGTCATAGTGATTATTTCAAGCTGAAATCACCAACAAAACAATATCTTCAAAAGGGCCATCTGCTCTGAATCTCCTTGTATGCAACAAACTATTTCCAGAAAGATGGTGCTCACATAGAACTATGAGGACATATATAAGAAAAGCTCTGACTTAGTGACATGCTCCAGTAAAGAAGGGGCTGAGGAACAAGGGAGATATATCAAGGTTGTAGGGACCTAACTAGAAGACAACTAGTGTCCAAATTTAGGAAAATACAGCATCCAAAGGGAATTGTCCTGGTGGCTCTCTTATTCTGTGTCCCCGGTATTAGCTCAAATACAAGGGAGATCTAGCTTATGTGTCCTTGCCTGCTTTTAATAGTGCACACTGAGGAGAAATAAGACAAAGCTGAAAGCAGTAAGTTGTGTGCTTTTTTAAAATATTCTAGGAATATAATCAATAAACAGATGCATAGAATAATTACTGTAGAAAGTCATTTACTTATCCTATGACCACTAATAATTACAGAGGAAGGGGGAAGTGATCAGATGTAAGGTGAATATACATCTATATACATACATATATACATACATATATACATACATATATACAATTACAAAGAAAAATCTCTGAAAGAACACGAAACTAGTAAGTACATGATTTAAAAACTGGATAATCATGTGGTATTTTTAAGCATCTCCCTCTAAATGAACTTCAAAAACAAATCAATATATTGTTCAAGCCAAATTAGTAATAATAGTAGATAAGCCTATAATAACACTCTGGAAGTATCAGAGTTAAGAAAAAATTTTTAAAAGACTGAATATGCACCTCAGTTGGTGGACACTTATTTTCAAACAGCATCAGACAAAATAAACCAGTAAATGGAAGGAATAAAGAAAATGGGCCAAAAAGTAAATATTTGATGATCTGGCTAAGAGACTTGGCAGAAATTGTTACTTTGAATAGTCTTAAAAGGCTTTTATTTTTTAAATTTTGAAGTTATCTCAAAATAAAGTTAATAAAACAATGTTTTGATATAATTTTGAATTAAAATACAAATGCAACAGATTAAACATCCTATTCAGTTCATGTTAATTAAAAAACTCATGATGAATATATTTATACCTAAAATTGACAAAATACACAAACAAGCAACCAGTAAACTGATTTTAAATAATAGAAAATAATCAATAGAGTAACAGTTAATTAATCTTATAAAAAATAGCATTTTACAAATGAATGGTCTTTGAAAGGGACAGCTATTGCTCTCTTTTACTAGTCCTCTAGAAGAAGACATAATAGTGTTCCAAATACTTAAGTATATTCTCAGAAACTATAATGTGGAATTTTGCCTAGTAATGTATTAACAAAAAATTAAGGGGCCTACAAAGACATACATGGGGGGATGTTTAACAACTCTTTTAGCAAAGATACTTTTACCAAAGATACTATAACACTTACTGCATGGAAAATAGACAAGGAAAGATTAAATAAATAACTTGTCTCATGGATTAACATCCACAAACCAATTCTTGACAAAGGCAAACTCTCCTTTAATTGGCATGGAAAATTGAGTCCTCTGAGTGATTTAATTATCTTACTGACACTACTGAAATTACAGCCCAAATTGGATAAGCATGTGCCTTCTTTGGACTACTTTCAGAATCGGCCTAGTTCATATAGAACGTAGAACCAAATGTCTAAGTACAAGTGCTCTGCTTTCCCTGTTGCCAAAACTACAGTAGCATGACATCTTAAAGAAAGTAAGGAATTATCACTGACATTATAGAGAAAAGCTTACTAACAGAAATGCTAATGCCAGTGCTAATCATTGAAAATGGTGACTTTGATTAGCAGAAAGGAATGTGCTGGTATTCACAAAGTTAAGAAAGAAGAGATGTGATCAATCCAACAAATACCATGAAGTTTCTGATATGAACATACTATACCCCAGAGATATGCAATGAATTTTAGAGCAGCAAACTCAGAAGTGCTTACTGCTCAAGCATGAAGATCCAAGTTCAATCTCCAGAACCCATGTTGAAAAACAACAAAACAAATCAAACAGAAGAGTGTAGTGGCACACATTTGTAGCTGGAGAGGCAAAGATAAGTAGATTCTTAGAGATCACTGGCTGGCCAGCCTAAGCTACTTTGAAAGTTCTAGGCCAATATGAAACCATGGTTCTAAAGACAAGTTCCTGAAAGACTTGTTCTCTGGTGTCAACACACACTAAGTAGAAACATGCAGGTGTGTGTGCATGTGCACACATACAAACACACACGTTATTATAGTTTGACATTTCTTTCTCATTTAATTATATGAAATACAATGGGAAAAGCTGGAAGACATGGCTCAAATGGGTATGTAGTGATTTGAATGACATTCCCGCCCCCCCCAAGTCTCAGTCACCTGAATACTTGGTTTCCAGTTAGTAGTGCAATTTGGGTAAGGTTTAGGAAGTACAGCTTTCTAGAGGAAGTATGTCACAAGGGACAGGCTTTGGGGTTTTAAAAGCCACATGTCATTCAAAGTTATAGCTCTGCTTCCTACACAAAGTTTAGGGTTTGAGCCCTTAGCTTAATCTTGTACCATGACTGTCATCTGCTACCAAGATTCCCTGCCATAATGGATTCTTATTGTTCTAAAAACCATAAGCCAAAAACCCCTTCTTTCTCTACGTTGCCTTGGTCACTGTGTCTGAGCTTACCAACAGACATCACAAAGCATGTCTGTGCTACAGCACAAACATATGCACACACCACATGAAGATTCTGAAGTTTTCCCAAAATAGCTTTTACAAATAGTTCTCACATTTTTTTAAAATATTTCACCAAACCCAACAACTGTACACTTCTGACTCAGAAGTGAGAAAGTAAATTGAGAGTTTTAACTCTGGAACGGCTATTCACCAGTAATGTTAAGACTCCTGTTGAGAACCTTCAGAAGACAGTTGCTCATCTCTCTCAGTCTGTGATGTACATACAAAAGCCATCTTACGTCTTTCAGAGAGACTGAGCTCATTAAGTCTCTCAAAATAATTTATTTTAAAAGGAGAATTTTCTCATTCTTCACAATATTATTTCATAATAAAATAATATAATAATTGCTTCAGGATTCAGTTATATTATTTTATTGCAATCCCTTTTTCCAAAATAACTAAGTTGAATATAATGTAACTTTCAAAACCAAAAAACAATCACATGAACTTTTAATTATTTCTCCAATTGCTTAACATTTTACAAAGGAAGCACTCAACAAAATAAACACCCTACAAAATCCATGGGGTTGCAGGCTTTAACACAAGTAACACAAAGTCTCAATTCTGGAAAGATCTTAAATTAAGATTTCTTTTAAAAAGAAAATCAAGGCTGCTTGAAATTCATGAAGCAGGAATAAAATACTGAAGAGAAATATCTTCATGAACCAAAACAAGGTGAAGCAGAGTATGGCTCAAAATATTACATAAGGCCATTGTGGGGTTTATCTGATGTCCGTCGAAAAACTGCAGAAGCTTCCTATTATCCACCCACACTTGCACCATGTTCTCTGGGTCTTTGCCTTGAGACATGCACAGAACAGCATTAGGAGGATTTCCAAGATTTTTAAAATAGCTTTTAATAGTCACTCCATCAGTTTCTACACTCAAGTTCATTTTGCCGTTTAGATTTGCTTCCACCAGCACACGATTGCTTACATTTGCCATCCTTTCCACCATGTTCTTCAAGGTCTTCATAGCTGGCAGATAAACACTCACATCAGAGCCGTGAACCTGGGGCTCCGTGCATTCTTTCCACCACCTTCTGGGAAGCACCCTCACAGGCAGATCGTGGACCATAGCGCGGGTGTGGCCGGGGCATGACGCCAGCTCTACTACCACAGTAAGGCAGGGGCGCAGCTTGTTGGTGAGCTGGAGCTTCAGGGATGAAGTGTTGCCTGCATTCTTCACAGCTTTGGCCAGATGCTCAGACATCAGCTCTAGATAGATTTCATTGAACTCCTGCGAAACGCCCTCCATGCTGAAGTGGTGGAAGGCACCCCGCCTCACCTCACCCCACAGCTGGGCCTTACCCATCAGCCCCATGGGACAGAAGCATAGCCTGTTAGGGCACACGCGGAGCACACAGACCTTCGCCAGCTTTGCTATGGTGCTGCTGACCTGAATGAAGAGCTCTATAAAACGCTTGCTGATGATCCTGGCCCGAAACTTCATGGTGCCTAGGTGGTAGAGAAAGTGATGTGAGGAGACCGCTGCCACAGAAGTCAGCGAGTTCACTCTTCCGGCCTGGAGTGTAGCATGCTTACCCATCCGGCCTGGGGCACAGCCGGCTCAGCTACCAAGCCTGGGATGTGCTCTACGGCCCCTCCCTCATGCCCCAGCACCGCCTGCATTTGGGTTCCACATGCCTGCAGGCCCACTTCCACCCCTGAGGCTGACGCTACAGGGGCATACTTAGAATGTCTCTGAACCCATCTTCACCTTCCACCTGCCTATCTTATTTAAATATGTCACTGCTTCTGGTCTGCTCATAAGAAGGCTATTCTACACAGTGTGACCACAATTAAAAGCACCAGCATCATTGAAACAACCAACCCTTTTAAAACATTTTGGTACATACATATACCAAATATATATTATAGTCTTATTCAATCCAGACATTACTTGCAGATGTTATTACATGTCTTATAAACAATGTGATAAATTAGATACACATTTTATAACCTGACATTTGTACCTAAAATGCACATATAATAGATGTCATTTCATACCATTAAATGCTAACAAGTCTATATCATTTTCATGGCTAGTTTTCCAGTATATTGATAAAAATAATTATTCAACAAGAGGAATTCACATGATTCAATTTTGACATATTACTAGGATAACAATGAACAATTGTTACACAAAATACATTTATTTTTGTCAGTATTTACTTGCATTATATTTAAAGGGGAACTCTTGGTCATAGCATGTACATATAAAACTCTTCTGTTAGCAAACTGTCCTAGAGAAAATTCTATTAACATACCTTCCCATCAGCTGCAGCATATAACAATATATTTTGTATGTAGTGATGTGATAGGTAGAATAACATGGCTTCAACTTGCAATGTGTGTATGTGAATTTTACATTCATGACTTTTTAATGGAGTTTGTTGCTTGATTTTTAAGGTCTCTGATAAGGCTAGGCTGGTGACACATTCCAATAATTCTGGGGCCAGAAGCAAGAAGGAAGGATCACGAGATTAAGGAAAGTTAGGGTTACATTCTAGGCCAATATAAGCTATGTGGTGAGATTTTTTATCTCAAATAAATAAATGGATAACAAAAGAATAAAATCTCTGGCAAGAACATTAACCCTTTGTCCCTGTAAAAAATGGCCCAGATTAGTACTTGGCTTTCTATTATTTATTATGTCCTTTGCCCTTTAGAAAATACTGAATCTTTGTATATGAAATGTATTTGATTTTCTCTGGTGCTCCTGAAGTCCTGATTTATGTGAACTAACAGAGTATGCTGCTCAAACTCTGATACTCTATTACAGTAGAGTGTTTGCTCAGCTCCACTTCTCTCAGCTAGGCTGTGCTTCCATGACAATGGCGCAGATGTCTGACTAAGGTGTCTTAGAGACCAAGATCTGCCTGGTTTCTTCATCTTATGCCTGCCCCAAAATGAGTCCTGACTCTCATCCCAGTCTTAGCTCCTGGGCAGCAGCATACCAGCTAGGAGGTCAGAGCAATCAACTGCTCTAAGTAAACTTTCAGTTCCTCTTTGTCTTTTAAAAGAAAGCATTTAACTGAGTGCTTGCTAACAGGTTCAGAGTTAGTTCAATTATCCTCATGGTGGGAAGCCAACAGTCATGGTGGTAAGGAAGTAGCTAAGAGCTTTATATCCTTGACCTATAGGGAGAGAGAGAAAGAAAGAGGGGGAGAAGGGAGAGAGGGGGAGAGAGAGAAAGATTGGGCCTGGTGTGAGCTTTTTAAAGCCTACTGTTAATGACACACCTCCCCCAACAAAGCCTTATCTCCTAACCCTTCCCAAACAGTTTATCAACTAAAAACTAAGCACACATATATGAGCCACTGTGGGCCATTCTCATTCAAACTATCATACTCTTCATGACCTCTATTTGCTCATGGGTACCCTCAGGATTTCCTCTAATAAACTTAGCTCTCTAATGATCACATTATTGAGGATCAAGTATTTCAAGTTTACATACTCCACAAACACAAGGGAATATATGACAATCCTCTGGCTGCTTCTGCACTTATGCTATGTTCTATCCCTTTAAAGGCAGGGACCCAGTGACCACCATACAGAGAATGTATCTCCAGACTTGCTGTTACCTACCATGAGGCCCTTGTACTTTTTGGTCCCTGACGAAGGGGACTACAATATATAGAAATAACCTCTAGAAACCTTTCTTGTTTCTAGAACTGAACTCATTGTAGATGTCAGTCTGTGAGATGTACATTCAGGTTAGCATCTACTGTAGCTTTGAAAGTGTCCCACAAAAGTCAATGTGTTAAATGTTTGATGTCCAGAGTGGTGCTACTAGGAGGTGTAGTGGACTTTCAGAAGGTGGGCCTAGCCCTCAGGCCACTGGGCCATGCTTTAAAACAGAGTGAGTGGGTCTTCATTTCTGTTCTATTTCTTTCTGCTCCCTGTAATATAAGAGAACTGGTGTTGTTCCTCCATGCATACCTGCCACAATGTGCTACCTGGCTACAATAGTGACAGAGAGCAGAACAACACAGATGATAGGACAGGTTGTTGGTATGAAAAGGAATTTTGGAATAAGGTGGAAATGTACAATGGGATAGAACAGAATGATAAAACGAAATGGGATGATATAGAATGCTGGGGTAGAATGGAGTGTAGAGATGCAATGGAATGAAATGTGAAACAGGATAGGCTAAAACCGGATAGGATGGGAAGGGAAAGGAAGGGATGAGCTGTAGCATTGGAATGAAATGGGATGATAGGATGAATGGAATGAAGCAGGGTGGGGTAATATGCAATGGTGGGATGGGAAGCTAGATCTAGAGGGTAGGATAAGATTGTTTGAAATGATAGGATGGAATCATATAAGAAGAAATACTGAAATGGTGTGGGAAGCACCACTGGAATGGGGCAAGATGTGATGGATGGGATGCTGCAATCAAATTGTAACTGTTCCCTAGAATGACAGAGCCACACCAAACTCAGCCCAGAAGTGACACATTGACACAGGTCATTTCTCTCAAAAGACTCACTAATAATATTCTTGATCCCAGCAACAACTCTAAACTCTTATAAAAGGAAGGGGACCCAAAGAGCTCTCTGTCTGTATAGATTAAAATTACCAATGTCTGAAGTAAAATAAAGTAAACCTCTAAAACATTGTTAGCATTTTCACTTATAATCTTAAAGTTCAACAATGTTTAGCTTTTACAGAATTCATGATGTACACCTAAAATATGCATGTCTTTTTCTTTAACATCTGGATAATTGTCCTCAATGATTCCACAACTTAACTGGCATCACAATACTGTAAGGACATGTTCTGCTACATAAGACACACAAGACATCATTAACGTAAATAAAGCAGGGAGAAACATAGCTGTGATCATATATTGATTTCTTATTTACAACTGGGTATTGCTGTGTGTTGTGGATTGCTGTTTATATTTTCTGCTCCCTCAAGAGGGGTGCCCCAACAGGGTGAAGTTCACATACTCAGGTGAAGTCAGGTGATATCTTAATTGGTCAGATAAGGCTAGAGCCTGTGATTGGGCAGTGGAAGGAAAAGGAAGAGGTGAAAATTTTAGAGAAGGAAAAGAGAAAGAAGAAGATGAAATGAAATGGAGGATGGAGGGAGAAGAAATGGAGGGAGGAGATGAAGATGAACCAGAGGCCTGGAGGAGCTACAAGTAGCAAGGGATTTCACAGATGGGCAATAGAGCAGTGTAGGGTACATTTGCTCAATCTAGGTGTGCAGCTTGTATTTATATCGATTGAGTTTTGTGTTCTTTGCATGGGCATCTTGAGGTTAGAGATTTACCATTGTAAATCTGGCTGGTATATTACAAGTCTCCAGTGTTTTCATTTCACAGGGCTAAGAAGGATCTGAGTGAGCAGTTAGCAAGCTTTCTGCAGGCCACCCCCTGTGGTTGGCTTGGGAAGTGTGAGAAGCAGCTCCAGGCATTTCAGGAAAACACTGGTTTGGTCAGCTTGGCAAGTGGAGATGAAGAAAAGTAGCTTGGGAGTGGGTTTTTGACCAGAGCAGCTTGGCAGCAGGCTAGCAGAGGGAACCATGGCAAGATGGCTGCTTGGGGATCGTCATTTGGGGTGGGTGAGATAGCTGAGGCTGGTGCATAGCTGGATTTAGCATGGGTTCATTTTTTTTTTAAACTACATGCGAGTAGACTGCTCTGTCCTCCGAACCAGAAACTCACTCTGTCCATTATGACATCTTTAAATACAGAAGTCACAGCCTAGGCTCAAGAAAATCAAGTTTTCTTTTTCTGATGTTGTGGTGTTGTTGTTGCTGTCCTTTTGCTGTCCTTTTGGTTTCTGAGATGTCTAGTGATATGACCCAGGCTGGCCTGAGTTTGTAATCCTCCCAGCTCTGTTTCTCCAATGCTGGGATTACAGGGTATCTGCACCTGAGCTGCTTCTAGCTCTTTCGCAAGTCAACAATCAATTCTGCTGCAGTCTGTACTGTTCCAAGCACACCAGTTCCTCAGAGGAAGGGACCAGGACGCCAGTTACTCACACCTCTTCATGACCCAAGGACAGACAACAGAGGAACAACAAGCTGCAACATGTCAAACGAAGCTTCTAGCCAGTATTTTTCCTACCATCTAAAAAACTTATAACACTGGTAAATTCTAACATTTAAAATGCATCTATTAGCAGCAAATTCTCTGTTAATCTAAGAAATAATTCTTCTTTACATTTAAAGAGACAGGAAGAGAGACATGCAAAAAGAACAGGCTGAGGCCTCTCTCAACAGCAGAGAATCAAGAATTCCAACACAATTGGTAGCATTTGCTTCAGGTTCTTCTCCCTTCCCAGCTAATGTGTAATTTAGAAACCACATCAGAAACCCCATTTACAGTGAATGGATCTATCCTAACTCCCTTGTGCTGCATTACTTTTATCAAATCAGACAGTAAACCCACCCAAGGCTTCAGCATCATTTTATAATCCCAATTAACCAAACAAGATTATCACAAATGTGGTGATAGCTGTCTGAGTGAGAATCGCCTGACAGCTTGAATACTGAATCTGAATATCACATACTTGAATGCTGGCCCCAGTGGGCGGAACTGTTTGGGAGGACTAGGTGTGGCCTTGTTAGATGCCATCTGTCACTCAAAGTTTCAAAAGGCCAAGCCATTCCCAGTTAGTTCTCTCTGCCCCGTGTTTGTGGAGATGTAAATCCTCAGCTACTGCTGCAGCCCCATGTAGACCTTCTTGCTGCCAAGCTCTCCACCATGATAGCCATGAACGAACCCTCTCAAACTGTAAGCAAGCTCCAATTCACTGTTTTGGTCATGGTGTCTCTTAACGGAAATAAAAAAGTAACTAAGACAGTAGTGACAGAGGAGAGAGAGTGCTTGAAAGGTGGCTGAACAAAATTCCAAATTTTTCCAAATTCCTAGTCACCACTAGGACAACAAAATGAGAAGCTTGCACTCACTCCTGCTTTTGGTGTGGGTCTTACTTTCTTCCTGAGTGCCTCTATTCCTCTTAGTGCTCATAATTAGATATACATCAAAAATGTATACTTAATAAATTCCAACTCTGGTTCATATTGGCTTTTTTTTTTTTTTTTTTTTTTTGAAATTCTACTCTGTGGCAGAGCAAAGCATTCTATTTAACCAGAGTAGAAGAACCTCAAGGATTCAAGCTGCTGCAGGTGAGTGCTGCTGCAGGTAAGTGTGGAGCCGTGCCTCTGTCCTGCAATAGCGACATTTCCACCCAGGAATTCCACATTGTTAGGGTTTTTTTTTTCCCCTTACCTAGTTAAATGTTAAATGGTTTCAAAAGGAAGGACCGCCCTTCTAGAGAAACTGTTCCTTCCTGCAAGGTGCCCCCCTGGCCCTCTCAGCCACTCTCTAGATTGTCACTGCTTTTGATTTGTTTCTGCAGTTTGAACGTACTTTTGTGTAGTTTGGGGGTAGTAGGTATGCCGGCTACTGTTATCCAAGCTTCCTGGGTCTGGAGTTTGACATCTGTTACCAGTTTTAAACAACTCTCAGCCAATGTTCCTTTGTCTTCTCGTTCTAAAATTCTCATCATGCATACATTACAGTTTTTCACAATTCCTGGATATCCTGTTCCAGTTTCTGTGGTGATTTTTACTTTTTTCTGTATAGTTTAAGTTTCAATAGAGACTTCTAGTTCATGGATTCTTTTCTCTGCAGAAATTAATCTACTGACGAGTCCATCAAAGTCAAGATTTGTTTGTTGGTGTTTATCTCTACTTTTCCTTAAATGTTCCATCTGTCTATTTACATTACTTATCAGTTATTATATCAGGTATTATTTTCATGAGAGCCCTTGACATATAATTGTAGTGGTAAGCTGTTAATCCTCACATCCACACCACACCTAAGCATGGTTAGGAACGTTTGTTGCACATGGTATGCTGATTAACCCAACACTAAGTCTATTTGTCCCTATATGTGCAGGGTAGCAATCTGCCCTATGGTAAATATATGAAAGAAATAAGTTGGGGATTTTCATACTAAAAAAGTAATTTTTTTAAAATCTAGTTTTTCCTTACTGGAGGAATCCAAGGGAATAGTCTCCAAGTTTCTTGCATTCCAAACCAGAAACTACTAAGTGTTTTATCTATATCTATATTACTAAACTTCAAGAATAACCTTTACAACATACTCAAACTTTAGTACATAAAAGTAACCTAAAAAATTAAAGGTATTTTAGTAGAAAATATATGTATTGAATTAAAGGTGAAAATCAGGATGTACATTATGTTCTAAAATTTATATTTATCAAAGAAAGATTGACAGAAAAAAATATACAGCTGTATGTATTTTCATTGTTAAGTTTCCACTTAAAGCAGTACCACCAAATAAAGCTTCGGCCAACACAGCAAGTAAGCTATAAATTATAGCAGTGTATTGTAATATTTTCAGCTATTCAAAAATTACAGATGAGTTGTGGTGGTGTGAATGAGAATGACCTCTACAGACTCACATATCTGAATGCTTTGTCCTCAGGTGGTGAACCTGTTTGGGAAGGATTGGGAGGTGTGACCATATTGAAGGAGGTGTGTTACTGGGGAGGGCTTTGGAGTTTCAAAAGCCCACATCATTCCTAGTTAGTGTGTGATCTTTCTCCCTCCCTCCCTCCCTCCCTCTCTGCCTCATGGCTGTGTCTCAGGATGTAAGTTCTCAGTTACTGCTCCAGTACCACGCTGACCTGCTTCTTCACATGTTCTCTGCTATGATGGCTACAACTCACCCCCTAAACTGTAAGCACCAATAAACTCTTTCTTCTCTAAGTATCTCTTCACAACACTTGAAAAGCAAATGAGACATGAGGCTGGAAGAGGCTCAGTTGAGCATAAGGACCTGAGTCCAATCCTCTAAAGCAAAGCTGGGCAGAGTGGTGTGCTTCAGTTCCCAGCCTTGAGGTAGAGCTGTCTCAAAAAGGAAAGGTGAAAACCAAAGAAAGACGCGTGACGTCAAACCCTGGGCACCAACACACGCACGTGCCCATACACCAGAAAGAGAGAGAGAGAGAGAGAGAGAGAGAGAGAGAGAGAGAGAAAGAGAGAAAGAGAGAAAGAGAAAGAGAAAAATGTGGAACAGAAACTTCCTAATAGTTTTTTTGAAACTGTTTGCAAACATATAGCATGATTTAGCAAGATTTTCTTACTGAAAGCCAATAATAACGAGATCTTTTGAAAATGTGTTTGCAAAAATATAGCAAGGTTTAACTTACTAGAAGTCACTAATAATGACATATTCTCCATAAAGAAAATTTCTAAGTAAGAGACTTTATATTTTAAAAATGTATATATAATTTTCAACTGTTTGGCCAGAATGTTTCTAGTTTGCATTTCCAGTATTACTTGGGACAAAATCCATCTTTACTAAGGGCTAGAACTGTGGCTCAGTGGCAGAACATTTGCCCACCATAGGCAAAGCCCTTGTTTTAATCTCCAGCACAGCAAGAAATAAAAAATCATCCCAGAAGTTACCATAATTTTTTTTTTTTTTTACCATGAACATTAATGACTGTTCTGGGCATGTTCTTAGATTACTGCTTCAGATGGCAGTGTTTAATAAGCTTGTTTTTTATAGTCTTACTTAATGTCTGTAGACCCTTACTGATTATTAAAAGCAGGGTGCCAGCCGCCCACTTCCAAATCTCTAAGTTTCTGCATTGTTCCTGTCTGATAACCACTCTCCCCAGTTCTCCTGCTGTATTGACCTTCTGTTAACTCCATTCTGGGACCCTTCTCCAGGATGAGAGCTCTGACAATGTTCTCAATGTTCAAATGCCTCTTAGGCCTCCCTCAAGTTGGGAAGAAGCAGAGTATCTTGTGCTTCTCATCCCAAACTGTACTTTCAACAGGACCAATATTTGTGGTAAAGACTGCCCTATGTATGGCATGATGTTAAAAGCAGAGTTGGCCTCTATGCACTACACCAGTAGCTCGGCAGCATGAACTGTATGAGAGTGGAGAAATCACTCGCATTCATTTCTCTCTGCTCTCGGCTACAGTTGAAATATGACTACATGCTCCAAGTCTCTGCTGCCTTAACTTCCCCACAACAATGGACTTAAAAGAAATGGTGAGCTAAAATAAACCTTTTTCCTCTATACTGTTTTCTATGAAGGTAGTTTTAACACAGAAACAAAAATGACAGTAAGTCATAGCTGAAGACCAAGCATCCCGACACAACCTGTAGGTAAAACATCAAATTATCAACACTGCCCCTCAAATTCACACCCTTATAGTAATGTCATGACCTTTCTGAAATCATGTCTTCTTTATGTTTTCTTTGGTCACGTAGGAACCTACTTCCTGGTCCTCCTACATGCCCAGACGCTAAGCTCCACATGCACACCTCAGATCCCTGTCTAAAGAGGAACAAGCAAACAATGGGGAAGCACTATGGTTTTGATGGCATCTATTCTGCATCGGTTTTACCCACTAGGCTCCACACAGTTAGACATGATGTCAAACAATAACCAAAGTATTGTTTGTGACGTACATAATTAAACAGGAAGCTGAATATTTGCCATGATCCAAAAACCAAGAACTAGCAGAATCTATTTTTAATTAAGGTTTATATTGCTACTCCAGAGTCTAAGAACTACTAAACTCTAATTAAGATATTACTAAAAATGTTAAATTAATCATAATACAATCATTACAGGGAAATCAAGGTTCACACTTTAAGTATTAGCCTTATTAATGAAAGAATTCAGAAACATATTTGGAAGCAAGCCCAAGGCCAATTTTATGAAGAGTTTGAGAGATTAAAACACAGCAGGTCCAACCAGCTGAAAAGCTCAGCTTTGCCAGAAGGAGGAGGACTGAGAAGAGAAGGTCATGCCTTTAAGAAATAAATCGGGCAGCTTAGGTAACGGAGACAACAAGCAGCTAAGGCAGAGGGGAGGAAAACTTCCCAAGAAAAGGAGTGAGAGAGCACAGAGGATGCAGGCCCAAGCTTCGGCAAATACCCAAAACAAAACAAAGAATCCAAAGAAGAAAAGAAGGTAAGTAACATTTTTCTGGGCAACCAAAAATGCCAACAGGCATCCATGTTAGATGATGGCAGCTATGCAAATGCCTACACAAAAAGGAAAGATCTCATGGAAGGATAAGTAATCTAATGGGGGGGGGGGGTATTATTCCTATCTCCTTGCCTGCACTTAAGGTGAACCAGGCTTCTTGAAGGGCGGTCTTTTGATCAGGTGACTGACAGGCCCAACTCTCAAGGAAGGAGACAATAGTATGAAATATTCTAATCTTTGGAGCAGATCAGAAGGTCATGTCTCCATCCAGGGTCAGATGGAGATGTCATTCTTTTGACCAGGAGGAAACAGCTTGCTTTTAATGCGCCTCAGCAGAGCCCTTACATCCTCAATGGCCTCCAATGCTACCATAACACATCTAGCCAAATTTGAACTATTAAAACTAACTAAATGAATCTAAACATCAAACTGTGAGTGGCCCTACTGCCTGACACATAGGCAAACACCAAGAAAGGAATCTCTAAGCTGTGTTTTATTGAGAGAGTCAGAAACCTGTAAAAACAGTGCATGGCACCATAAAGCTCTTCCACCTCATCTTTAGCCAGCAGTTTCAAAAGAAAGGGCAAACAAAGTCACTTCCAGTTCAGTTTTGTCCCTCTGGCGATGTGGGACATATCTTATCCCTGAGAACTGTGATGTTGGTACTTTTCTCCTCATCTCTTTTCTATAGCAGGAGATGTTCCCAATGCCAAGGAGGCCATTATATCCCTAGCAAACCAACCCCCCACCCCCAATAACATTTGTCAACTGAAGGTCAGCTCAGAGCAAGCAAACCTTTAGCACTCTGTGTTCCTTTCTGAACAAAGGGCAAAACACCTCAGGGTACACACTGCACAGTGGTTCTGAAATTGGGCTCTAACAGAGCCAGCTTACAGACAGCAGTTCAAAATAAATAATCAAGATTTCTGCATGACCATTCCATTTTCCTCCATAACTCTATAACAAACAAACAAACAAACAAAAAACGAAATCAAAACCAAAAAAAAAAAAAAACCCTTCTTAACAGCATTTGCTTAGCTTTGGGAAAAGCGTACTGCATACCCTTGGGAGGTGGCCACGTGAGCAAAACCATCCTGCAAAGAACCACACCTTGCCCAGGACCTCCTGCAAGGTCAGTGGCTGACAAGGGAAGCTGGTGCTCACCGAGAGGGGAGGCTGGAATGCTGCGCGTTATCACAGGATTCCTTGCTGACTTATCCTTGTAACAGGTAAAGCCTTTAGGAATCTATTAATACACGAGACCACTAACTTCCACTGACTAAAAAGGAAATGTCTTAGATACAGTCTGAGACCTGCAACAGATTTTCCTGCTTTGGTCCAACCCTCATACCTAATGGTTTACTAATGTATCTGGAAGGTGCCTTCACTATAAAACTCCTCTATCACTATAAAACTTCATGAATTGTTAGCACACTGTAGCATTCAATCTCTGTCCCAGGCTCTGGTCACTCATATTTGGCTCAAAATCTATCTTATTCTCTTTGAGGTGAGAGTTGTGTTTTGCTTTGATAAAAACTAGAATTTAGGTCATTTTTCCTTGGAAGAATTCATAAAACACCATTTTTTGCTTTTTGTATTGAAAAAAAAAAACCTTACATAATATTTAAACTGTGAACACTTCTTATAGAGTCTGGCCCACTTCATAAAGAGTCAGGCATACATGTGGTCAGACATGATTTTCCTCCCCAACTTGCTTCATGGTCATGAAGTTTGTGCAGGAATAGAAACCCTGACTAATACAATAACTTTCTTTTCTTTTCTTTTCTTTTTTTTTAATTTTATGTGTATGAGTACACTGTAGCTGTACAGATGAGCCTGAGCCATCATGTGGCTGCTGGGAATTGAACTCAGGATAATATTTAAACTATGAACACTTCTTATAGAGTCTGGCCCACTTCATAAAGAGTCAGGCATACATGTGGTCAGACATACACATGTAAGCAAAACACACATAAAATGAATCTTGTTTTAAAAAGTCCTTCTGGGATAGGAATGTGTTTTCTTTTCAGTAACTCATGACAGTTAAACAAAAAGCTAGGGACAGAAAAGATCAGGACTAAAAACATACCTTTGATATGCAAAGTAAATAAAATTAAAATTCTCCCTTTAATTCAGGAGCCCATAGTCAGGACACTAGAATCTCCCTGCAACATCCTAGGTACCAGCTAACAAGACAGAAGTACCCAAGAATAATGCAGGCTATGCAATCCTAAACTTGCTTAGATGGCCTAACCTTGCTTGCCCCATTCTCTCCATAAAGACCATAACAAAGGCTTCTCCTGGCTCCACTGCCTCCTGATTTACATGGGTGCTTCCTGAGTAGATTGTCTGCCTCTCAGGAATTAGTAGCAATCAACTACCTTTGCAATAGTTACTTCTCCTGTTCCACTGGACTCACACACAATACCTGCATAATAAGACCTCCACTGAAAAGTCTCTTACAGCAGACTGTAGTGAATGACTTGGAGACACAAGCCTGGAACTCAGCACTATAGAAGCCAGTCAGCTATAGAAAGAGCCCATCTAAAAAGTAAGGGAAACGAGACCTGGAATGAGAAGAGGGACACAGGAGAGTAAAGAGAGAAGCAGAGATGGTGAAAATATGTTATCTGCATGTATAAATGTGCCCAAATGAAGCACACACAGTATTCCATATACAGGCATCAATAAAAAATTTAAAAAGAAAAATAACTTTAATGTTCTGGTTCATCAATGATCACATGTCTATGATCACTTACATTTATAAAATTGATTTTCCATTTAATTTTAGAATAAATATATTAATGAAAATGATTTTTTTCCTCCCCAGTCTTTCCCTGGACCACTAGGTCATAGGTCAATGTACCTCCCTCTTCAACAAACTAAGAGAGTATCAGTGTCCTTCCCTCCCTGACACCAAAGAAAGAGGCAATGGGGGAAGGGCAAAAAGTCAGCTAGTCTCAAGATTTTACAAGGCTCACAGATAAGAACTTCCTGATTGTGGTGAGCTGGGATGTTACACAAACAAGGCAAAGCTTTAATAACTATCCTTAGTCCACCATTGTCTTACCTTCTAGGTCTGATTTAACTAACACCTTTGTCCTGAATAGGTAAAAGCCTTTAGCTTCAAGCAACAAAAGGCTAAGAAAGGGTAAAGGCAGGCAGGGAGTGCAGAGATTACCATAAGAAGGAAGGCTCAGTTGGGGTGGGTGAGGGGTTGCAAGAAACCTGGGCTGCTGGCTCCCTATAGGAAACAGCACAAAACTGTACAATAAATGGATAAATCATAAAAGGCCATAAGGGTCCCTGCCGCTTCCTCTCTTGGAGCTAGACCACCCAGGTGCAGGTCTGGCCTGCAATTCCAAGCTCACCTGTCTCTCTACTAAACTTTCTCCTTCCCATGACTATTCATGAATCTCTGCACAACCCCTTAAAGGCATAAATAAGAGCCCTTCTGCACAAATCAGACAGCACCTGAGACCTATCACACAGGTGTCCCTGCTTGCTTCACTACCGCCCCCTACCTGTTATCTCCACCACTACATTTAATACATGCCTTTATTCATGATTTTGTTGTTACTGTTATGTTACTATATAAATATATAAAGTTCACATGACCCCTTCCACAGTGAAACATGGCATCCCTGGGCCATGGTCATTCATATATGGCTTAGACTAAACTATCTCTTATTCCCCTTGACGGGCTGTGTTGTTTGGACAATATATTTTAAAATTCTTCACAAAGTAGTAACAGCAGAAAGAATGATCCAGAATACCTTATACCTGAGGAAGAAGTACTACCTCTATTCTAAGAGTGGGTACCTGAGACAGAGCAGATTTGAAGGGCCTCAACTTCTTAATTAGTAGGTTGAAATCTTCATGTGCACTACACAGTTGGTACCTAAGGTATGTATGTATTGAGGAATAAACATGAGTATAGGTTTTATTTAAAATACTTTCCAGGCTAGGGGCAGAGTTCAGTGACAGGCTTTCCAAAAATGAAGATAGTCTAAAGAATGACTTGTGACTAACTATCAGACTATACAAACAAGAGATCCCAAAGAAATGGGGAATCTCATGCTGGGAGAAGGAAAAGGCAGCAGCCAGAGAGGGAGTTTGTTTCCAGAGAGAGAAGTCAACAGTTCTAAGAGGATGAGCCTAAAGCCCTGACAGTGTGGAACCACACCTTGACAGGGACAGCTTAGATGAGCATATCTCTGGCCTGTATCTTCTGCATATTAACTTCAACTCAGAGATATTTCAAATTCAGTGTGCAGCATAATTGTACTGGCTGGTTTTGTGTGTCAACTTGACACAGGCTGCAGTTATCACAGAGAAGGGAGCTTCATTTGGGGAAGTGCCTCCATGAGATCCAGCTGTGGGGCATTTTCTCAATTAGTGATCAAGGGGATAGGGCTCCTTGTGGGTGGTGCCATCCCTGGGCTGGAAGTCTTGAATTCTAAAAGAGAGCAGGCTGAGCAAGCCAGGAAAAGCAAGCCAGCAAGGAACATCTCTCCATGGCCTCTGTGTCAGCTCCTGCTTCCTGACCTGCTTGAGTTCCAATCCTGACTTCCTCTGGTGATCAACAGCCTTGTGGAAGTAAGCCAAATAAACCTTTTCCTCCCCAACTTGCTTCATGGTCATGAAGTTTGTGCAGGAATAGAAACCCTGACTAATACAATAACTTTCTTTTCTTTTTTTTTTTTTAATTTTATGTGTATGAGTACACTGTAGCTGTACAGATAAGCTTGAGCCATCATGTGGCTGCTGGGAATTTAACTCAGGATGACCCTGCTAGCTCCCACCTGCTCGCTCCAGCCCAGCTTGCTCTGGCGTAATTCACTGTAGCTGTCTTCAGACGCACCAGAAGAGGGCGTCCCATCTCATTATGGGTGGTTGTGAGCCACCATGTGGGATCTGAACTCAAGACCTTTGGAAGAGCAGTCAGTGCTCTTTCCCGCTGAGCCATCTCACCAGCCCTATAATTTCTTGATTACATTAAATATCTATAGAGTTTAAAATAACATGGTTATTTAAATGCCAAACATATAAGTGTAATTTTAACTCAACCAAAATCAACTAGAAGATCCTAAAGTGAAGCATGTTACAGCTACAGTGACAGGAGGAGCACCACTGAACTGAAGGGAAGAGTCACAAGAGGGGGCAAGGCAGGCAATTCACAAATGAGGAGTTGAAAGCAATAAATGTGGAAAAACAAACTCAGCCTCAGAGAAGCACCAAAGCTAGGGTGGCACAGTTAGCTCTCACCTGAGGTCTGAAACCCTGTGGCCTCCCACTGACTCTGGAGATAACTCCTACTGCACTGGAAGCAAGATAAGGCCTTCCAATACTGCAGAGAACTTAATTCCACAGAGATTGCTAAAGCCTTAGCTACTCTTCCACATCGACTCAGAGCATTCTTGGAAAGTAAACAATGCTGAAAATAATCTACACTGAGAGGATCACTAGACATGATTCCTGCAGTCCATTCATGTTAGAGCCAGGGGCAACATAAAAGTCCAGCCAAGGAAATGCTCCACAGTAAGTGAGATGTGAAAACTATGGAAAAGCAGAGAGGACTTAAGTCAAATTAGTAAACAAAGGCATAAAGTCAGACTGTGATAGACAGCTGGATGAGGGGTTATTCTAAAATGCTGAATTGTCTCACGAGCAGGGGAAAAGTAGCACAGACTAAACAACTGTTTGAAGTTGTGGAGATACACACACACACACACACACACACACACACACCAGCCCCTATTATATGTTTGCCTTTATAAGAGTTGCGCTGATCATAGTGTTTCTTCACAGCAATAGAACATTGAGTAAGACAACAGCAAAACTGCAATTTAAAATTAGTCTTAAGGGAATTCTGATTCTCTACTGACTGGTCTATGTGCTACTACAGAAATCTTAAACATACATAAGAACCTCTATGTTCCATCATCCAGCATCTTGTCTTCTGTTTGAAACATCCCTCCATCTTGACATACTTTTATGTTTTCTGAATGAGCATTTTAAAACAAACATTGCCTATCTACACATCTCAGTTTGTATCCTTACAAAGGACTGTATACACAGCTCAAATTTAAAGCTTTAACATTTTATCCCCCAAAGTGTCACAATTTGTGACTCAGAATCAGGATTATACTAATACTACCTATTTTTTTTTTTTTTTTAGAAAGCAAAACAAAAGCTATCTTATTGCAAATACAAATATGCCAAATGAACACAGAAAGGATGAGAAAGATTCATACCTCAAGTTAACACCAGAGAGAGACTGGAGAGGCGTGGAGAGGGTCAAGGGAATGACGATTTAAATAGATTTCTATAAGCTCCCCTGCAGCTATGAGTATGAATACGCATTTTTAGAAAAATAGGTGGGCCTTGGACAACACAGAGTAGAGAACACCCTGAGGCATCACTCTAGATGGAGATCCAAGGAGGAGAGCAAAGGAACACAGCCCATGTGAGGTTGTCCCCTTTGCCATTCTGCCCCACACTTGTTCATTTCTCCTGGGAGGTATAACTATGAACTTATCTATCTCAACAGTATAACTAGGACTCTTATAACCTTTCAACCAGCGCAGCAGTGACCTCAAAGACCGTGTGAAATTCCAGCTATGCAAAATCATGTAATGAGGTCTTTGAGTGAAACACTGATCAGCTAGATATGTTCTAATGCAGAGGAGACACCCTTTTTCACCTCTGTATTGCGTCCCATGTGCTATGTAGATTTTCTGGTTTTTTGGCTTTTTGGGTTGTTTGTTTGTTTTACTTGTATATAGGAGCACATGATCAGTATGCCGACATGCATGTGGAGGTCAGAGGTCAACTCTGCAGAGTCAGTTCTCTCTACTTTGATGTGGGTCCTGGAAATTAAACCCAACTTACCATGTTTGCACAGCAAGCTACTTTACCTACTGAGTCATCTTGCTACTCCCCTGTTAACACTATCACAGCACCCCCAATGTATGTGTGTGTGTGTGTATGGGTGTGCACGCGCACCATGTAGGTCAGAGAACCTCTAGAGTCAGTTTTCATTTCTACTTTTATGTAGGTTAGGTTCTGAGGATTGTACTCTGATTGTCAGGCCTGCATGGTAAGTGGCATTTCCACTGAGCCACCTTGTCAATGGTAAACCAATAAATCTTTGCATAATAGCAATCACCAATATCTACTATAGAAACTGAGTTTGCTAACTACATCCTACACTGGCAATCAATCATGATCATTCCACTTAATCACCAATACAGAAACATGCCACAGGGAAAAATGAGAAGGATTCCACTTAGCCACCAACATCTGAGCCAGGCAGTTCCCTTCCCAGAGCATCAAGGATATAAATATCAACATTCTATTGTTTCTATATAAAAAAAAAATTACCTGGAGAATTACAAATTAAAATGT